>JAWDEX010190804.1:0-12744 GCA_035221805.1 Trichilia hirta | reverse complement strand
CCAGTGCTACTAATAATCCAGTTATATATGCTTCATTCTTTATTATATTATTAGTATAAGAAAATATTAATTTGACAGCTATCAAATAATGTTGTCCTTGTAGTGAGACCAAAATTTCCTTAATGCTACTATCATTAAGATTTGCTACTCCATCAAAGTACATCTTTCAATTATCATTGCTATCTTTCTCTTCTTGATTAATTAACGTGATATCTTTATTAGAAAACTTCCATCCTAGTGATTGATAATCATCCACATTATTACTATTAAGATTTGCTACTCCATCAAAGTACATCTTTCAATTATCATTGCTATCTTTCTCTTCTTGATTAATTAACATGATATCTTTATTAGAAAACTTCCATCCTAGTGATTGATAATCATCCATATTATGATCAGCTAAGTGATCAATTATAGCTTACTTTTTAATTATCTTTAAGTTATATAAAAATTTCAAATTCAGATAATAACATGTTTCATTCCAAAATTTTGCTAAACAAGTAAGGTTTCTCAAAAATATATTTAAGGGAATCCATTCAAGATATTAACCATTTACTAATGGCTAACATATAATGCCAAAATTTTTAGTTATTCATATTAAAGTACAATAAGTTTTTTTAAGTCAATTAAACCTCAGCACATAGTTATTAATTCTTATTAATATAATATACTGCATATTTTTTTTTGCTAGTTTCATCATGTTGAGTTAAAACTACACCCGTAAAATTCTCTAAAATAGTTAAATAGAGAATGAGAGTTTTTTTTCTATTGATAGAACTAAATGGAAGGTTTCTTTAAATATTATTTGATTTACAAAAGCTTCTTAACATTGTTTATTCTGAAAACCTAGATTATTCTTTCTTAAGAACCTAAATATAGGTTTATAAATGGTAGTTTTTATGAAATAAAGTGAGAAATATATAATTCAATCGACCAAGAAACCCCTAAGCATCTTTTTGAGTTCGTTGTGGTAGCATTTCATCAATGGCTTTGATCTTTTCTAGGTCTATTTAAATTCTCTTTTAACTTATAATAAACCAAGTAATTTTCCAAAGTAACTCCAAATAGCATTTGCCAAGATTGAGACATAATTTATGCTTTCAAAGTCTTTCAAATATCGTTCTAAGGTTAATTAAATAATCTACATTTTTCCTAACTTTATAATCATATCATCAACATAAAGTTTGATAATTTTATGCATAATATCATATAATAGTGTAGCCATAGCTCATTGATAAGTTGTTACTTCATTCTTAAGTCTAAATAGCAAGACTCGATCAGATTAAGTTTTTTACGTGCAAAAAAAGTAGTTTTGAGCTTATTGTCTTCTTTTATTAGTATCTGATTATAGCCTAAATATTTGTCTATAAATTAGAATTTAGATATTTTAGTAGTATTATCCACTTTTATATATATGTGAGGCAATGGATAGTCATCTTTTATGCTTGCTCTATTAAAATCTCGATAATCACGCACATTCTAACTTTTCTATCCTTCTTTAAAACTAGTACAAATTGGCTACCCATTATGGATACAGAGCTACCTCAACAAATCGCACCTTTAATCACTTTTAAACCTCTTCTTTGATTTTAAGAAGAATATCTAGTTTCATTATTTTTAGCTTTTGTTTTATTGATGAATATTCGAATCTTATAAGAATAGAATGAACTGTAATATTAGGGTCTAAACTTGGCATATTCTTATAAGACTAGGCAAACACATTTTTAAATTCCTTTAATAAATCAACAAAAGATTATTTTTTATTCAAATATAACTAACCACTGATTTTTACTTCTTTAAGATCTTCAAAAGTATCCAAATTTATTATTTCTATCTTTGCTTAATAAGGATTAATTTTAGGCTCCTTATTTTCTAACATTTTAGTTAATTCTAGAAAGGATTTTAACTCTTCTTCATCTTTCATAGCGTATGCAGGATTGTTAAAATTAAATCCAGATTTAAAAATAACATTATATATAGAATAGTAGACATTTAACCTGAATAAGAGAAAAAATTAATTCAAAATAAGAAAATGACAAAAAAAAAAATTAAAAGTAACAAATATAAATGTCATTTTATTTATATTAACATGAAAATGTGACATCATATTTGAGAAAGCACAAAAAGTTATGACATTTAGATATGATCATTATCATTTTGTTTATTTAACACAAGAGGAACTAGTTTAATACCCATCCCTGTTATGGCAACAAATCAAGTTATATGAAAATCAACACTTCTTACTCATTTATAGTGCTCTTAAAGACTATTCCATTGTCCAAGCACTATCTTTGAATAGGGATATATCTTTCTCAAATTCCTCCTCAATACATTAATTGATCTATCTTAGATTGCCTTAGGTGATAACTCTGACTTTAGCTCTATAGGCAAATCATTCCATTCAATAATGGTAATGACTATTATATATAATGGTAAAGCTATATATTTCACCACAAAGTCATATTTTCTAAAAGGTTGTCCCAGTAAACTAAAACCTAGTAACTATTTCTTATGCACTTCATAAAAAACATTTAATTTTCTTGATTTGGGTCTTTCTTTTGGTCTTTAATATTTTTTACAATTAAGATATTGACTTAAATTCCTTTTGTTTTTATATACCAGTATAATGGTTTTGCAATTGTTGATGAGTTTTGTGTCTAATATATGTCTACATTATTAACTTCCTTGATATCTTTTAATATGACATTGATGGTTATATCTCTTATTAAGTTAGTTAACATTTCTTGTTCAAAATCATGTATAGGAACTGTGTCTTTCTTATAAGAGACATATTTTATCATTGGTACCATGAACATTTTAACAATATCATATGTCTCTTCATCTAATGCCCTTTCTGGGTTTGAGTATATTATCTCCATAGGAATTTTCATATGATATTGTTAGCAATGTAAGGAATTTTCATATACTTATATGTAGGTTAATGACCCTGTAACATCACTAAATACCTTTTCTTCCTTTCAATCATTATGAGTTCTTTGTCCTAGTGTGTAAGGTGATATCCTAAACCAAAACCTTTGTCATTCTTTAATAATTCCGATAGACTTATAAGACTAAGAGGAAAAGCCTTTAGTTGTTTCGATATTATCTTTTTTATTGCTCTAATTGGTAATAGTAATTATGCCTTTTTAGTCACAAATCCTTCAGCCATATATATGGCATTAAATAACTCCAAAAAGTAATAATACGAATAATCATTCTTATGATCCACATTAATATATGAAATAGATGTACCATTTTCTAGTATATAGTTCTCCTCTCTATTTACAGTAATTAGATAATTATCGATAATATATTTCACCTTCTAATAGATAGTTGAAGGAGCTCCACCTATTGTATAGATCCATAGTCTTTCAAATAGCATATTAAAGGCTATCTTAATGTTTATTACATGAAAATTAATATTAAAAGTAGTTATTTCATGAATAATTAGTAGTTTAATTTGATCATCTTTTCATTTTAGTGCCGTTAAATGTACATATGTTCATATGATAGACCTTTATAAGGGAAAGATCAACAAAAAGTTGATTGTGAATGAATCTTGGGATAATATTTAAAATAGATCCATTATCTGTGAATACTCTTAAAACCATTATATCTTTATATTGAATAATGACATATAAAGCCATCATTTGCCTTCGTTCCTCAAAAGGAATTTTATCGTCTGAAAAATTGATGAAATCAAGAGATAAAATAACACTTACTATATTAGTGAATTTTTCAATGTCAATGTCTTTTGGAATATGAGCCTTATTAAAAGCTTTGAGTAATGACATTTGATATACTTCTAAAGTAAGCAATAAAGATAAAATCGAGATTTCAGCTAGCATTTTACTTAATTGCTCTACAATATTATACTCACTTCTTTGAATAATACTCAAAAATTCATTAATCTTTTCTTTACTAATTGGTTCCTTAATTATTTTCTTCTTATGTCTCCCTATTTATGATCCTATCTAATTATGCTTTCCACTTACGTTTTCTCTTTCGCTTTTAAGAATTATAGCAACACCTAATTCTAGTTATACTATTAGAAATATTATCCACTAGACATTCTTAAATATGTACTAAGTAATCAATTTTATAATTATATGAATTAGCTTTGTTCAAGGAATAAACCTTTTGCTTAGCAAAAAAAGAGTTATGAGCATAGTTGTAGCAATTGTTACTTGTGTAATAATACTCAAATTAGGGATAAATAATATAATAGGAGTATTATTGATGCTAATGATAGCCACATTATTAAATTTCTCAAATATTAGATTGATAATTGCACCTTCATGCTTAGCCAAAGAATTATTGGTAGTATTTAGTGGCAGAACTTCTTTAAATGGTTATGGAGTAAAATTGAAAAACCCATTTCATGCAAATCTTGAATATTGTATTTTAATATTGTACAATCATTTTTATAATAGCCTATACCATCACTATAGTATTTACATCTTATATTAGGGGTGTATAAAGGAGGGAATGGATTAGACATGAGCTTCATCAGTATTGGTGCTATTCTTTTATGTGCCATTAATTGTTAGAATATTTCTACATAAGTGAAAAGGAATTTATCGAATTTTCTTGGAACTTTTACAAATTAGTAAGAACCATTAAAATTATCAAAAAGGAAACACTTTATTTTGGAATTGTAAAAATGAATAAATGCTTTAAGTGCCCCTTATTTAGAACGAGTAAACATAAATGCTATTATTTTCTCCGATATCTTCTCAAATTCTAAATGTGTTTTTACAAACATCTCTTTCTATAAATTTTTCAAACCCATAAATAAAGTTTCTTTTATGCTTATTATTGTTTTCTTTTAGTTTTAATGTAATTTCATCCATGTCTATATCTATAACTATGAATCCTAAAATAAAAATATTAGCATTCTTTTTAAATATTATTAAAAAGTAAGATTAAATCCTTTTATTGTCCTAAATAATGGCATTTTCTAATCTTAGAGGTAGTTTTTATGTTGGTCATCTTATGAGTCGAATTTTCATCTAAACTCACTATATATGGTTGCTTATTAGAGATTTTTCTTATGATTAGGTATTTTTCAAAATTATTTTAATGAATTAACATCAAACCTGACATGTCTCAATACAATCGAGTAGCATTCACCATGCCTTTGGTAATTTAATACAGATGGTAAACCAAAAAAGAGTGTTAAAAAGTATTCGAGTAGTATTCACCATGCCTAGCCTCTATGAATGCTCACATACCTAGAGGTCAGGTTCAACTTATTTAGAAAAAATGATATGATGTGCTATGTGTGAAGTTGCATCAACATAAAAAAAATAACACAAAAATAAAATTCAATATATAAAATTATAAGCATAAAATAGTTGAATATTTTACATGGTATTCTTAATTAAATATGAAAAACAAGTTAAAAAATTTAAGATCAAATATTTTTTTCAATGACTTAACCCCCTTTAAAAAATGTCCACAATGAAGTTAAGAAATTATTTACATCGCCCAAAAATTAAATGTAAAAAATAGGGTCACTATCTATTCAAATAATGATGGGATAAATCATTTAAAAAAAGTTAAAATTCTAAACTGGGATGGTTGATTAAGCGTGGTGAAGGTGTTAGGCACCTCACTACTTCTATAAAAGTATAGTTATCACAAAATATAATTATCTTAAATTTTAATTTTTTAAATTTTATCCTTTTTAATATTTTTTCAAAGAGAATGAATAATATTAAAAATATTCTATTATCTTAATTTCCTAAAAAAATATTTACTATAAGAAGAGAGAATATTAAAAGCATTATGCCATCTTAGTTTTTCTATTAATTAAAAGTCTTAACCAAGAGCAAAAAAAATATTAAAGATATTCTATCATCTTAGTTAATTATTTTAGGCATCATTAATAAAATAAATGTCATGAATTTTTATTTTATATAAAATATATGAATACAACTACTAATTAACACAATATTGAATAATATATATAAGTTAATAAAAAAATAAATTACTAAATATATTCAAGATTTAAATTTAAATATTATAAATAAAGATAAAATAATATAAATTAAATAACAAATAGGGTCAAAATACGTACTAAAATACGTAAAAGTAAATAACGTAAGTTTAAATAATATAGGAAAAAAATATTCCCACTTTAAATTAAAGAATAAATAGGGGCAAAATATTCCACTAACTTGTATAACAGTAAATTGTAAAATTTAAACAATATAGAAAATAAAATATTCATACTTAAATCAAATAATAAATAAGATAAAATACCTTATTAGCTTATGTAAAATTAAATATCGTAAATTTAAGTAATATAAGAAATGAAATATCCCTAGTTTAAATTAAAGAGTAAATTGGGGCAAAATACCCTACTAACTTACGTAAAAGCAAATTGAAAATTTTAAATAATATAGAAAATAAATAGTTTTACATAAGCTAAATAACAAATAATGGCAAAACACCCTACTATCATATATAAAAGTAAATAACATAAATTTAAATAATATAAGAATTAAAATATCTCTACTTTTAAATTAAAAAAACAAATAAGAGAAAAATACTCTACTAACCTACGTAAAAGTAAATTGTAAAATTAAAATGATATAATGAACAAAATATCCCCATAGAAATTATATAACTAATAGGGACAAAATTCCTTACTAACATTTATAAAAGTAAATTACGAAATTTAAATGACATAGAAACAAAATATCCTTACTTAAATTAAATAACAATTAAGGGCAAGATACCCACTAAATTAAATAACAAATAAATATAAACATGTATGACAAACTATAAAATAAAATAAAAGTAGAAAGTCTAAATTAAACCTTCCATAATATTATATAAGATAAGATTAAATAAAAATTTAAACATTTTATTAATAATAAAATGATTATATAGTTGAAAAAAGGGGAAAAAATTTCTAACATTTTCCTCTATTCTTTTTTCCTTCTTTTCCTTTCCTTTCTTTTCTTTTTTCTTTTCTTTTCATCTCCTTTTCTCTCCAAGCTTTTTATTTTGTTGCACTTTCTTAATTTTCGCATATTTTCTCTTACTTCTAACTTGATTCATAAAGAATAAAATGATTTAATATTTATAAGCAAAATTTGGTGATTAATTGTTAATATTGGCTACCAAGTGATTAATATATTAAATAAATTTATTAATAATTTTTATCAATTATACTTCTAACCTTGAAAATTTGGTTAAATCGTGCACCTAATACTTGGCCTAAAATTTTAGCACCAAATTTGTTAAAATTTGCTTGCTATATGAGCATAAAATTTCTAGAACTTTGTCTCATCTTTTCAAACATACAAAGTACTTATTTAAACTTTGAGTATTTTGAATGATATGACATAAATACTAAAGATGGGTTGGGCTGGATTCTTACTACAAATAGACTTACTTAATGGCTTCAAAAATATAATTTAGAGTCCAAATTGATGATTTGTCCAAACATAAAAATTCTCGTTCATTAATTTAGCTTTTCACATCTACTTATGTTAGTAACTCTAAAATTTCTGTAAAAAAATTATGGGCAAAATACTGAAATATTGCTAAGCTAGATTGTAACAATAAGTAAGTTTGAGAAACGGCTTCAAAATGCAAACTAGAATCGAAACTAATGGTTAGTCCAAACACAAAAAATATTACCCCATTGAGTTAGCCTTTCCAAAAAAATCAATAATAACTTTAGTAGATCTTTTGGTTGAAAAGTTATGCTCTTTTTATTAATTCTACATGGAAAGAGAAATTAAACAGTAATTACAAACAAAGTTAATTTTACATTTAGACTTACAAACATGCTTAAATTGTAATATTTTGCAATACTAAGAGTGTAATAAATTTAGCTTTACTAAACATACACTTTTAAATACTAATAATAATCCATAACTAGCTTATTATTAGAAACAACAATATTTAGTAATAAAAATTCACAAATAATATAATTATTATTCTACTTTCCTTTTGATATTTTTCAATAGGTATATTCTCTAAAAAAATTTTAAAGGAAAAACTACAAACTCCTTAGATAAGAAATTTATAGATCTTCTTTTATGCATAAAGTAACACATTAATTATAAGGCTTATTCACTGAAATTATTCTTATCATTTCACTATAGCTAATATCTTTTAGACAAAATTTTATTTAAAAATTGTATCTTTAACCTAGTTCATCAACCAATGACTCCTAAAATAGTTGGCCTTAGGGTATTGGGTGTTTGACACCTTTATGAGCCTTTTCACATTGTAAATGCTATATAAGAATTGTTCTATATAATCAAAAATGCCACTGAGCACAACTCATCCTTAATCCTCACTAACAATACTTGTATTTGACCTTTTTCTCCATTTTTCTTTTAAATACAAGGCTTATTTTATATAGCTAAGTATACCACTAAAGTAAAGTTCATCTTTATCCCTTACTAATAATACTTGTATTTAAGTCTTGTTCTATATAGTTTGGTATGCTACTGAGGTACAACTCATTCCTAGCCCCCATCAACAAGGGTTATATTTAATTTTTTTCTTTTTTTTATTAGTGTCCTTAGATATTATCTCTGATAAAATTGTTAAAACAAATTATATGAAATTCTCAATTTGCAACCTTCAATCATATGCTAAAATGTGTATGATAAGAATGGTTTATAAAACTCTTACATAATATGATTATGAAAAAATAATAAATAATGTAAGAATTCATAAATTTGAATAATTTAACTAGAAGCAAATACTAGACCTAACTATGAATTTTAAAACAAGAGTGAATGATAATGGCACTATTAGAATGTGTCTCGAGAATCGAAAAGAGAAAAAAAAAAGATTCTTTACTCAGTCATCTATACAGAAATCGAACGCTTAACTTTTCTTTTTACAACATAATAAAACATTCTTTAGCATACAAAAATACATAACAATACTTTCAATTTTGACATCATTTAATATCAACTATTCTTACCTTATCTAATATATGATATTACTCTTAATGTCTTAATATAAAGGATAATGTATAAAAAATATCACCTAAGATAGAATTTATATAAAAAAATTGCAATAAACTAAAAATATATTAAACTATCATTCAAACTATAAAAAGAAAAGTTTTAGATAGAGTATCAAATCTAATTCACATTTTTTGTTAATTTTCATTGATCAATCCATCTAGGCTACCCTCAGATCAAGTTCATAGACAAAATTTTAAAATTTATCAATCAGCTGCTTAAGAGTTGAAGCATAAACTAAGATTCATTATATTGAGTGCGAGATAAATTATTATTTCACAGCTATGGGTTACCATCAAATTAAGTTCATAGACAAAAGTTTGTAATTCATCAATCAACTGCACAAAGATTAAAGCATATATTAAGATCTATTATGTTAAGCACGAGATAAATTATTATTCTATAGCTTAATCTAGAAAAGATAATAGGTTATCAAAAAAATTATTAATATTTAATAAACTAATAGATTTTAGGTAAATATTCAATTGACCCCAAGAACCAACTTGAAAAAATTCTTCTAAAGTATCAAAACCACTTGGTAGGCATATAAAAGCGTTTGAGTTATAAATTATTCTTGCAATATGTTAGTACATAAAAGACACCTTTAGTTGCTCTCTAATTATTTTCCCTTAATGAGATTTTCTATAGTTAAAAATGTATAAATAGTACCAAACACTTGACTGCTTTTTAAATGTGCTACTTTTGACATATATCCTATTAGCCTAAGGCTACCTCTTCTATATAAAAGGATCTTCTTTTTACCTAAAATTTGATCTAGATTATTAGCACTATTTATGAACTCTTTTAATTTTCTTGGACTAGCCCCACAAAAGATGTAAATAATTTGAATTTGATATACTAATATATTCTTCATTTCTAAAGTTAAAAATGATGGTGTGATTTATAGAGTAAAAAATAGCTAAAACAATAGTCATCTATAAGTAAAAGCATGATGATGTATATTTCTATAGTAAAAGATAAAATAATAATGACACTATATAGATAGTCTAACTATTGACAAATGATTCAAATAAAGCAATAAAAAAATAATAATGACACTTATATAAATAGTCTAACTATTGATAAATGATTTAAGTAAAGCAATAAAAAAATAATAATAGGAAACATATATATATATACTATGATTCACATCTTATCCAATAACATCTTAAATATGCTTTATGGTTCAAAGACAAACTTAAGATAGATATTTCCTTTAATTTCTTCAAAAATTGGCAAAAAGAATCATTTATAATAAAATTTCTAATATGGTAGCGCTTATGTTCATTTTGAAATAGTTCCTATAATTTTATAAGATCACATTACACTAATTCACAATAATGCATTATAAAAGCTAGTAGAATGTTATCCAAAGACGTCTTACTTGATCTATTCTTAATGAATTAAATTTTATCCCTTTTATTATTGAAAACCATTCCTAAAGAGTAATATTTCTTATTGCAATTTTATCTCGCACATCTATGATAAACTTGTAATCTTTTTGTTTGTTATCTTTTAAAGTAAAAACCCTTACTTAAATCAGGTATGTGGAAAATAAGATCTTTAGAAAATTATCAAACTAATTAGATTTTTGCTTCAATCAATCATCTTATATCTTGAGAGATTACATTGTCCATGAGTATTCTTAATATTGTCAATCTAATTTATAAATTTTTACTAAACTATTTATAAGCAAAAAAGAAAACTGCTCGTGTAATTTTGATAAAATTTCATCCATTTTTTAAAATACAAGAAAGGTTGCAAAAACTTTATTATTTTAAAAAACTGAAGTATTGAATTAAAATCTCATAGATTATTGTTATCGCCACTTAACAAGAATAATAACTATCCTACAAACAAACAACAAACAAACAATCATTAATATAGTAATTTAAGACTCTTCTATTTTATCTTAACACTACAAATAATGACATCTTTTATAGTATGGAAAAAGATAAAGTAATATTAACATTTATATAAACTAGCTCAACTATTAAACATAAAAGTAAAAGAAGAAATAGTAAATACTCATATTATTATTAAGTTTGTCAGAATTAATCTAATATTTAATAAAATTAGAAAATAATAAATAGATATATCATTATCAAAATTCGATGTCTTATAGGATAGATATTGGTCAAACAAATTTGTAAAAATGGTTTAAAATTTAAATATCATATCATTGTCATAAATTTAATACCTCAAGCTATATTTATAAAGAATGGATAAAATTTATAACTTTTTAGAGGACCAAATTAGGTTACGATAATAGATAGTCTTATTGTAATCTAGGTCGATAGTCTAAGCATTATATTTTTTTTAAGATGCAATGGTTTTACACAAATGTCCAAAATTAAGTCCAATAGCTCAAAAATAAGTTCAATAGTCCAAGAAAAAAATTAGTGGTCCAAAGATAAATTCAACAGTTTAAAAACAAAGGAGTTTTCGTAATTGATTGATATTAGAGTAAAAGATATCAAATAAAGATTAAAATGTAAATTAAAACACTAAGACTTTGAAAGTTGACATCTTTTGAAGGTAGTAAAATAATCTTCGCCCCTTTTATACCTACCTCTATTTATAAACAAAGATGAAAGCTAAATGCCAAAGTAATTGGTTATAACTTTTGATGAATGAAGTTAAAAACTTTGATAAGTAAACTTTAATAATTCAAGCTACCACAAAAACGTCATGGATAACCTTAGAGTGCAATCATTCAAGTTTTATGAAAAACATAAAACTTATAGATAATTGCCTTAGCTTTTAAATACCACCTATATCAAGTAAATTTGAGATTTTTGTTGAAAGTTATAGATAAAAGAAAATAGGGTTAGTGTTAGGCTAGACCAAAATTGGAAATGATCTTATTAATAGCTTTAAAGATGCATCTTAAAGTCCAAATTGATAACTGATCCAAATATAAAATTTGTAGCCCGCTAAGTCATGATTGAAAATTACCTTAATAACCTTCTAAGCTTAAAAATTATGGCCATTTTACTTTTACCATATCCAAAAAAAATAAAAATAACAAATAAAGTAAAATTTACACCTAAAACTAGAAACACAAATAAATTAAGGGAATTAAACATACCTTAAAGTGCAAAATAACGAATTTAAACCTTAGTGTCTATACACTTTTATGTACTTATCACATCTCTGAACCAAGTTTTTGCTAGTTTCTAAGCAATACAAAGTGTTGACATTTGACAATAATTTGCAACAATAACCCACTTACAAAGTATTTAGTATTCTACTTTCTTTTGTTATTTCTAAATAAGTAAACTACAAATTATAAGTTTCTATAACATCCCCAACACAGAGATGCTACCGGTAGGCGACAGAGTCCACCATCACCTTAAGCCTTTAACTCATGCTATACACTATTAAAAATCACATACAAGCATATGAATAAAACAAACATGTATAATCCAAAACTGCATCAATTTATATATATATATCCACTATATATATATAATTTCTTATGACATACAAAATATGCACTATCAAAATATGCAAACTACAAACAACTAGGCACTCTATATGAATGCTCTCTGTACATGACGGACCCACACTAGTGACTGCAGCACTATCTTCCTTCCTCACTTGAGTCTCTAGTCATAAACAATGGCTCACCAGTGAATTTGTCCTGCAAAATGGCTATAGAAAGAGGGAGTGAGTCTAAAAACTCAGTGAGTGAAGCTATAAAATAAGAAATAAATCATCAGATATAATAAAATTT
>JAWDEX010190793.1:0-12745 GCA_035221805.1 Trichilia hirta | reverse complement strand
TAAAATGATGAATTTAATCCTGAGTACTCATACACTTTTATGTACTCATCAATGAACTCGTATTGGTGGTTTCTAATAAAAGAATAGTTGAGAAATATATCTTAAATTCTAGATTTACATGCCATATATATATTTTAGAGAAGAGTTGTTTTACACCTTGAGAAGAGAAGAAGGTGCAATTGTTGCTATAGGAAACAGCATAAGTTATGGAGTGAAGGGCGCAGGCTTAGTAAGAATGAGGGCGAGTATGTACATATTGTTTGAGCTACAATATGTCTAATATATACTTGAAATGGGAATAAACTGAATCTCCTTTAAAATATTGGATGAAAAAATAAAAAAAGAAGTGAATTTTTTGATAAACCTTTACATGATAGGCTACGAGTAAAAGAGCTAAAGTACTAAGAAGATCACCTATATGGTATGGAAGTATAATTGTTAATGTTAAACCACAAAATCGAGAGATACACAAGAAAACTTGAAAAAGTGAACAAACAAAATGATGCATTTTATACTTACGTTTATAATCAATAATCTTTTAATTAATATAAAGATTTTTATCTAAAAATCTTATGTGTTATTTAGTTTGATATGTTATCTCAAAATAGTAATCTTGATTATTATGGCTTATTTGTTGTAAAATTAAAATTCTAAATTATTTGATTTGAGTGTCAGAATTTTAATATTTATTTGTAGTTATATTTATTTTTCTTGGGGTTGAGGTTTTATCGCCGCTTACAACAAGTTCCTTACATACATTTTTATTTTATAAGATAGGAATTTATATTAATAATAGCATTATCTAAAATCTAATATATTTTTTGTTACTGTAATTCTAAACAATACTATTTGAATATACATATATACATTTTATAAAGTGTGAAGTAGTCACTTTAAAATTTTTGCACATTAAAGAACAATTCTTTTGACGAATATTATGTGTAAATAAATCATTAAGTAACGACCCAAATTCTGAAATGTGGAAGACATAATTATTGATGGAATATTTTATATAGTTAGAGGTACAAAGATTTCTCACTCAAATTCAAATCAAAATGATACTAATTATGTGCAAATTGCATGCACCTGAACAGTTTCATTAATTATTCCGAAATCTTCAAGATAAAGGGGAAACATATGAGAGCTTTAGATTACATATGATTACAGTTTCGAAATAGAAATTTTATTTTTTAATTAAAAATGGATTAATTTTGAACCAGCCATCTCAATTTTAAAAACTTGTTTTTTTATGTCGAATGATTTATTTCTCATGTTTTTTAGAAAAACAACAACAACAACAATAATATGGTGCTTATCTCAATTAAGATAATTGTTTATTTTATTAAGTAATTATTAATTATTATTCAATTGTTAATTATCATATTATTTTAGATGTAATGTCAAAGCATCCATTTAATGACATGTACTAATTTATTGATTCCACCTAAACCAATTAGTAGAGCAAATGATTGAGTTGATATCTATTAATTAATGAAATTTGAGATAAATGCATGTATTTTTTTTTATGTTGTATTTATAAATATATTGTAAGCAGTATAATTGCCTATACAACAATTCAATATAATTTTGGCTTGGGTAGATTTTATTTTAAATTTTATAAACTATATTAATAATTATAGTAAGATACAACAAATTGTAGTTTGTAATCAAATTAAGCTCGTATGCAACCAGTAAAGATTCTTCTAGATAATTAACTAATTAAATAATTAACGCTTACGTTTGTATTATATGCAAGATTTACACCTACCGCGGCACGGTAAAATTGAAAAAAACTGTAGACTCAGAATTCTTCGTCTTCTTCTTTCAACATCCTCGCTAAAGTGTGAAGTATACATGTAATAAATGCGAATGGACATAAAATAATAATTGTTTTATGATTGAATAGAAATTAATGGATGTCACCGGCCTTATCCAAGTCGTTAACACTGTGTAACGTGACGACGCTCCAAGAAAGAGACTTCCAGCTCCAACGTCGGTTAAATTTGTCTCTTTAATTATATTTTATGCTCATTTTGTAAAAATATATATAACTATTTAAAAAAAAAAAATCATGCTTTTAGAATCTTCTCACGCTGTAATTACTTGTGAAAATATGCTATCTTATTTTCGGATTCCATCTGGGAGTGTTTTTTATATAGTATCAAAAATAAATTCTAAATATCTAAAATTTTCATGTATTGCATTGTTAAAAATATTTTAAAAAATTGCAGTCAAATGATTTTACTAATATTCAAAAACACTTTCAACTATTTACGTAATAATCTCAGCCAGGTTTCAGTATAATATTTATTGATGTTAAAACTAAAACAAAAGAAAAATAAGTAAATAAAAGAATTAGATGCCAGAATTATGAAAGTCACCAAGCAATAGAATTCCAATTGGGAAGAATAATGATTTTGGTAATAGTCTTTATTGATAGATATTTTTAGCTGGAATGATGTTAAGAAAACAATAATATTAAAAATATAATTTTATATAAATTAATGTATCAGAAATTTATGATTGTTATATATTTTATATTTTTAGTTTTTTTTTTTTTTATTTTGTGAATTGTTATTTATTGAATAAAAATTTTAAATATATAAAAATAAAAAAATCACTGTCACTTTAGTTTATATAAATAATTTATATTCATAATATTATTTTTAATAAAGTAATAATCTTTATTTTACATAAATAATTAATACATTTAATTACTGAAAACAGAGCATTGCAGTGGTTGTTATGGCTTGTCAATGAGAGGAGAAAAGAAACGACTTGAGAGGTTGGAAGAGAATGGAATATATATCAAAATATAAATAAGATAAATTCTCCAAGCAATAGAATTCCAATTGGGAAGAATAATGATTTTGGTATTAAGAAAACAATAATATTAAAAATATAAATTCTTATGTAAATTAATATAGTAAGAATTTATGATTGTTATATATTTTATACTTTTAATTTTTTTTTTTTATCTTGTGAATTTTCACTTATCAAGTAAAAAATTAAAACATGTGAAAATAAAAAAACTACTGTTACGTTAGTTTATATAAATAATTTGTATTCATAACATTATTTTTAACAAAATGTTATTCTTTATTTTACATTATTCTGAGCATTTCAATGATTCTTATGGATGAGAGGGAAAAACAAAAACGACTTGAGAGGTTGGAAGAGAATAGAATATTTATCAAAATATAAATAAGATAATGTTAGATTAATACTTTGGATTTGATGGCATTGCATGAATAATGTTGCAATTTACATATACTCTTTTAGAAATTATAGTGCTTCTAATATATTTTCAAAAAATTTAAATAATTTAATAAAATTGATTTATAATTTTTTTAATATTTAATATTTTATTTTTTTATAATAATTAAAAATTAAAAATTAATATGATATAGTTGTTAATATATGAGCACAAAAACACCGTTTTTCTAATTTGTATCATACAAAACTTCATAAATTCAACATTTAAATTTTAAATATACAAATTTCATCTTACCCGGAATACAAACGAGAACAAATATGAAGGAATGAGCACTAATTTTAACCATTGTAAGGAAGTCAAAATTTTACTTGGAGTTAAATTCAAATTGTAATGCAATGTTACCCCAAATTTTTATTTAACTGAACTGATATTGATTTCTATAAAGGATGATTCTTAAAAATGAAGGATTATAAATTATAACCAAAGAAAAGAGAAAAAAATTACTCACAAAATTTATTTCTAGTCAAATCTATTTTCAACCATTTGTATGTAAATTAACAAGTCCAAAAGTTTCATTGCAATCATTCAAACAAGCGCTAGGGTTATTGAACAGAAGAAAGATAATTTATTTTATGGTAATAAATTTTCCTTTCTTCCTTTCTTTCCTAGAAAAGAAACTTTCTGGCATTAAGGGTGTTTGGCTCCATTGTTTGCTTACCAAAGAGAAACTCTACTGAAAGTAGCTGTTTGAGAATCTCAATTAACATATGAATGCTTTGTTTCATCTAATCACGAACAGGAGAGGAGAGGAGAGAAGAGCAGGTTCATATTCATTGGCATAACGTCATACATACATCAATTATACATACGTACATACATACCCGCAAAGAATCTCAATCCGCAGACCAACTAAATGTTAAAAAAATGCATATGGATTTCGGAAAAGCACTCTCTCTCTTTCTAGATTTTTTACCTTCAAGAATAATTTCGATCCGCTGCTATCCCTAGAATGATTAAAGAGCAAGGTAGGAATGTATGAGATATTGAAAGAGTTTGCAAAAGAGAATTACAGAGAAAGGAGAGAGAGAGAGAGTTCTCTCTCTTTTTCTGCTTCTTCTCCTCTTCATGGATGTTACCGTCAAATTACAGCCACCCTTTATCACTTCTCTTCCTTTCTTCACGTTCAAATAAACAACAATGGAAAACCCTACAAAGAAAGTAAACTAAACAGAGTTTCACTTTTTTTTCAAATACAAAATTATTGTTATATTATCATAATTATTTATAATTAGTTTTATTATATAAAACCACTTCACATTATCCCAAAATTTGCAGCTTCCTAACTTTTGCTTTTGTTGTTCATTCGAGTGCAAGAAATACATCACCAATATTATTGTCGTCGCTTCAATAATGCTTCTAAAAACCTACATTTTCTTCGAGTGTCTCTTCTTCTTTTTCTCTTCTTCTGTGACAATTTCTGCACTCAATCTTACTCTACCACATCAACGTCCTGACCCTGAATCTGTCGTTCAAGATTTGCAAAGGTAAGGCTTTAAAACCCATCTGGGTTTTGCTCATTGCGTAATTTTTTAACATATGGGGTTTTCTCATTTTCCAAATTCTTCGAGCTCCTTAGTTTGTGAAAGTTCCCATTTTGGATTTTTCCCCCTTTTATGATTTTCTGTTTTCTACCCCCGAATCACTCTGCTTTTAAAATAATTTCAACCAAAAATCCCATCTTGCTCCTGTTCATTACTTACACTCAGTCTCAGTGTTTCCGAGTTTCAAAGATTCACTTCAAACAGCAGCGAATCCTACTTTCCTGGTAGTTCTAGCATTTTCTCACGAAACAAACGGAGCGTTCCTCTGTTTTCCCCTGCTTTTCAACCCATGTAAATTTCATTTTTCATGACGTCTGCTCATTTTCTCTTCATTTTCTTGCAGGAGTGTAAATATCTCACTTTCAAGAAGACAAACTCTTTCCATTCAACAAAATGACCAATGCCTAACCGGTAACCCCATCGACGACTGCTGGCGCTGTGATAGCAACTGGGCTGCCAACCGCCAACGCTTAGCCGACTGTAGCATCGGCTTCGCTCAAGGCACACTCGGCGGAAAAGGGGGCCAGATCTACGTAGTCACCGACTCCTCCGACCGCGACCCTGCAAACCCAACCCCTGGCACTCTCCGCTACGGCGTCATCCAAACTGAGCCTCTGTGGATAATATTCTCAGGCAGGATGCTCATCAAGCTTAAACACGAACTCATCATCAACAGCTACAAAACCATCGACGGCCGCGGAGTCAACGTTCACATCACCGGCAACGGTTGTTTAACTCTCCAGTACGTTTCCCACGTCATCATTCACAACATTCACATTCACCATTGCAAACCCTCTGGAAATACCATGATAGCATCGTCCCCTACGCACGTCGGCTACAGGGGACGATCGGACGGCGATGGGATATCCATATCCGGTTCGCATAAAATCTGGATCGATCATTGCTCTTTAAGTTACTGTACTGACGGGTTGATTGATGCGATATTGGGGTCCACCGCGATTACGATTTCGAACAATTATTTTTCTCATCACGATGAAGTGATGTTGTTGGGACACAACGATCAGTATGCACTGGACACGGGGATGCAAATTACGATCGCGTTTAATCACTTCGGAGAGGCGCTGGTGCAGCGTATGCCCCGGTGTAGACGCGGGTACATACACGTGGTGAATAATGATTTCACTACATGGGAAATGTATGCTATAGGAGGAAGCGCTAATCCGACGATTAACAGCCAGGGAAACCGGTATACCGCTCCGGCGGATGATAATGCCAAAGAGGTAATTAATTTTTGCTTCTTTGTTTTTTTCCCCGTAAAAATTTATTTTATGCGCCATTCTCGTTTACTTTTTTCGTGAAATTATATTTTATAACTTTATTTAAGTAGTGTTTGTGGGTCCAAGGTCGTCCAAATTGGACTTCTAGGTGATATTGTCAAGAGTTCTGTTGCCAAAATTTTGATAGTTTTTTTTTTTAATATATATTTTTTTTATTTTTAATTTCTGATTTTTATTGAAATTATTATCGCAAAATTTGTGTATTTTTTATTTTGACATAATTTGTTCAAATTGTGAAAAACCTGGAAAGGAAAATAATTTGTTTTTGGCTAAAATAAAGATAACATTTAATATTTAATACCCTACAGAATAATGATAGTGGCTGCCAGCGATTAAATTTCTGCACTGAATCTTCTTCCCTGACCCGACAGTTTTGTTCAAAGACTTTTAGTTAGTTCCTTAGTTTCAAGTCTCTTCGCTGCCTCTTCAGTGTATGTAATGCACACCCTGACAGTATTCCATGAATTTAATTGACTACATGGTTGAATTAGGTGACGAAGCGCGTGGATACAGACGAGGGGGAGTGGGCAGACTGGAATTGGAGAACTGAGGGGGATATAATGGTTAATGGAGCGTTTTTTGTCCCATCGGGTGTGAGTTTTAGCACTCAGTACGCCAAGGCTTCGAGTGTTGAGCCAAAATCAGCTGCTCTGATTGAGCAGCTTACCATGAACGCTGGCGTCTTCGGTGGGGCAAGGTACATTTTTTACTTTCCCAATCTACCCCTTCTCTTTTATTAACTGAAGTAACTGTCATTTTTTAATTGTTGTATAAGGGGATTTTGATTTTCATCTTTGCATCATAAGCAAAAAGTGATTAATGAATCTCTGATACCTCAATAATTGTTATCTAGTAGACCTTTCGGACTTCTTTTTTAATATTTTAAAACTTTTTGCAATGTAGCGTTCAGAAATTTGAGATCGGAACCTCCCCATATTTGGAATGAGAAATAGTATACATATATTTTTAGAGATTTGCTTAGACAAAACTCCTTTTTGAATTTGTAATGACTTTAATATTATCATTTTAACATAACATATGTGGGTGTTGTTGATTCAATTGATAAATTTTGGGTTATGAATTCTGACTGAATCATATTGTCACAAGTTTACCCTTGGTAACAAAGCAATTCCTTGGCAATGAAAGTCTTGCTCAAAAAAAAGAAGCAAGGCAATTCTTTTCTAATATTGTGACTTAAATATTAACCAAGATATTTTTGTTGCTACTCAAGGTGCTTGCTTGGATGCATAAACTTTTTATTCAAAGAGTAGATAATAAAAAATAGAGGATGTTTTGAAATATACCTTTCTGTTACCCATAAACTAAAGTTTTGTCAAGGTTAAGAAACGATGTTAATTAAAGTTAACGAAACAATTATTTTAGAACAGCGAGCTAGAATAGAGTGGTAATGTATTTCTATCTTTTTTGGCTTTTATATCGTTGTGTACCACGTAACCATGCCTGTGCATTGAGATACTAGCTGACTAGACCACACGACACCAGGCAAACACAGCTTGCAGTTGATTTGCCTTATTCCTCTTACCTTTCCAATTCTTGCATACCTCCAAATCACTCGTAATTTTATTGGTACAATGGTGAATTCACAGCCCCTCCAAAAGTCATTTCCTTTAGAAAATTTTGACCAACTTTGGATATCTAAGTTAAATATTAGACATGTAGAATCACTGGTAAATCATACTTTTTGTTGGATTTGAGAGGAGTAAAATGTTTAAGTTTATAACTTATTTTGGTGTTGTGATTAATCTAGGTTATTTAACCACATGCTACATGAAACATGCAATGCGATTATTTTGTAAGGGTACTTGCTCAGTTGTCTCTGTGACAGGTATAAATAGGCTTTTGTTGTCTCTTTCAGAAAACGTTTGTCCAAATCAGAAGCACAAGAAAATGTGCATGCATGTAGGTTAACAGAGAAAAAAGTGCTTATTGCAAGATGTTTTTTTTTTTCGTTTTAAGTTTTAGGATTATCATATATTTTTAGGGGTAGATTATCTGGTTATATTCTCTTCTCACTTCAGAGTGCTTTCCAGCCAGAAAAAATGGGGCCGTTTTAATATATGCCTTTTCAAGTTTATGGGTTCCATTTATGATATGGCATAAACCATATATGACAACCAGCGACATGCATCTCTATTGGAAAGCCGAAAAGTGCTTCCCCTATGATCACTTACCTACTTCCCACTATTTACTTTTGCTGTTAACCATTAAGCACCTTTTTTTACCAGTCTTTTTGTGGCAATGGTTACTATAATGTAGGTTTGGTTGCTTTTTAGTTAACACTTAAACATTTTTATATATACAATTATTTTCTTTTTTTTCTTCCTCCAGAGTTCCTGTCTATCATCTTCCAATGCAACTTGCTAGACATGAAATGTGACAGAACAACCGAAGTAAAGTTCCTTTCCTTTGAATAATTCTTTCACGGTGGTAATTGGCAAAATATATTCGCTTTTATAGTTGAGGGAATTGTCCTAATTGTGTCTACGATTAATGCAGTGTTAAGAAAACACTAAAGTAGAGTTCTCTTTCTTCGAATAATTCCTCATGTCCGTAATTGGCAGAATAATATCCACTCTCATAGTTACGGGGAATTGTCTTAATTATTAGATGAAGTGATAAAATTTAAAGTAACTGTAACAAGATATTGAAATGGGATGAAATTTTTTTCTTCCAACTTATGGAGGATGATTGCATTTTATTTTTTGAGTGTTTTTTTTGTTACTGGAAATACTTTTCGAAGATGACTGTTATCGTTACATTGATGCTCCACTTCTATGTTTTTTCTATTCGGAAAAGGGAAAGCTAGTGCATCAAGCAGTTCGGGAGGGCCAACTTGATCCTCTTCCCCAGGATCCCAGACGAGGAAACCCAAAGAGAGCTGCTGGCAGAAAAGAAAATCTTCAAACTGTTTGAGTCTTAGAATTTAAGTTCTTTAATTTTTTAAAAAAGAATTCTCATGATTTGATTTGCACTTTCCTTTGTGATCCATAAGGAGCCTCAAAATTTTAGATCTTCAACTAACTGCTTTCTGTTAGATCCTCAAAATTTTCTTTGTGTTGACGTCGTACCCTAATATCATATTTTTTTAAGCCAAACCTTTCTCTGTTAAGTCACTAGAGTCATTTTTATATCTATTTGACATACATTCATTCATTTGGATTCTATTTTCCCAGGGACAACAGTGAGAACATTTCTTATCCCGGATTCAGCGGTAGTGGTACTGGCAACAGCATATTGGGGGCCCATGGGGGCGATGGTGACTACTTTGGAATGATATTTGGGAGCGGCACCCCACCGCAACCACCACCCTCATCTTCAACCTCCGTCCTTTTGTCAATTCTAATTATTTTAATTTTGTACGCTATCACCAGCGAAGGTGGTCTATTATTATTACAATTATGATTGTTATAAAAAAATTAAAAAGTAAGATAGAAAAAGGAAACGGAAGAAAATTCATTGCTTGATTAGTTTGATTGCATTATTATTAATTTGTCATTTAGTCTTCCCTCTAACTTGTAGCATATAGTATAACAAATTATAGTCTCAACAGCTAGAGGTGTGATATTTCTAACACGTGGACCATAATTATAATATTAGGTTAGTAACAAATATAAGTTGGCTCTGTAGTAATAAGATCAGCGGTTAAGCCCTATTGCGCTGCTCCTGAAGCAATTGTTCATGAGCATTAGGCAGAAATTCTTTACAATATATATATATATATATAAATTATTGTTTATATTTGAAAATATAAAAATTTTTGAAAGCAAAAGTTGGGAGATGATAGATAACGTATGGGTGGGGGATGAGGTGGAATCTTGGAATACCATGTCAGTTTCAACGGCTTTCTTCTTCTTCTTCTTCTCTTTAATTAAAGGAATAATGCATTTATAATGTCATGTTTCATTGTTGGAGAGAATTGCTGATACCCATGAAGAGTAAGGGTTTGTGCATGTGCACATGTTGATTGACTCCTGCTCTCAAATATGTAGACAATTTTTGAACAAGCTTTTCAGTATTGTATGCATTTTTTTTTTGTAAATGTTCATAGATATATTTTTTAAATTGACCTAAAATTTATTATTAAAAGATTATTGAAACCAAAAAATTACTAATTTTTATACTTTAATTGTGTAATCTTATATAATGAATTAAAATTAACATTTTAGAAGTTTTTAAAAACTAGGGGGGGAGGAGGAATCCCTTTTGCGTTTTGCCATGAATCTTGACTCCTTGATCTAAAATACTTATTTTTGAATCCTTAACTAAACCTAAATTTATCTTTCAATTAATCATATAAATATCCTTGCACTATAGAATATTATCTTATAAATTTATTTTGCACAAAATTGTCTGGAAATTTATGTCATTCAAACTTCTTGTGTGCTAGTCTTTATTTAAAAAAAATATAAATTAAACGTTCTGTATACTGCAAAGTCTCCATTGTGCATGAGTAAAACTAAAGGCATAAAAGACAATAATTGTCTCAAAAAAATATAAATTTTGAAATAAAACCGAAGCTCATGACAAAACTTTTATAAGAATTCTAATAATCCAATCAACCACAAGTATTTGAGCACTTATACAAGCACTTTTAAGTAAAAAAATACAAAAATATATATCTTTTTTATTTTCAGTAAGCAAATTTAGAGTCACATTGTACAACACGAGTGGTGGATAGGAGGGTCGAAAGGTAATTCAAGTTGCCTACAATATATGAGGTGTATCAAGAATGAGATGGGTAAAACAACGTAAATGAAGTAGACCAGGCCTAAAAGAAGATAGAAATAATGGCAATTTATAGGGTAGTACTTCTTACGGAAAAAAATAAATAAATAAATAAAATTTTACAACATTTTTTTTTTATTTCAGACTTTAATTAATATAAATTGATTTAACTATCAAAATTAGAATAATTTTGTTTTAAAAACTTTTAAAAATACTCAAATAATTAATTTTATTCAAAATCAAAAAAATTACGAAAAGTGTTCATCTTAATAATATATAAAGAGTATTTAAATATAAAATTTTAAATAAAAACGAATAAAAAAATATTAAAATATTTCTAAAATAATCATCAGTCTCAAATGAATGTCGAATGTAAACATTTAACCTTTTTTCGTACAGGCTTACGCTGATCCAATTGTTTCATATATTTTGCCGTTAGTTGGTTTGCATTAATTCCCTCTACTTAAGAAAAACTTCTCTGCGAGTTGTCATTAGAAAAATGATATGGATATATATTAACCACATTAAAGGTCTTTGAGATTTTCATGTCTTTCGGAACATCAACGACATATGTATTATGATTAATATTGTATATGATGTCAAACAAACCATACTTCTTCTGGTCAAGTTTTCTTTGTCCGTCTCCTTATTCTTTTCGAAGGTACACCATTACATATTTTTTATCTCAAAAAATTTATGATGTTGGTGTTCATCAGCAGTTGCTTTGTATTTGACATTAAACGCTGCAATGTACTCTTGAACCTGCTTAAACATGTTCACTTGCTGCTTCACCATGTTACTAATTGTAATACTCTTATTCACATCCGTAGGTAAAGAAATCAAATTAACAATATAAGTAGGTACCTTCTTGTAAACAACGACAAAATGAGTCATCTTGGTAGAGTTATGAACCACATTGCTGTAGGCAAACTCAGCTTACATGAGAGCTAAATCTTTCATTGTCTTTTTTTTTTTCACAAATACACCGTAGAAAATTTTCAAGTGTCTAGTTCACCACCTTAATTTGGTCATTAGTCTAAGGGTAAGCAGTGTTACTATATTAGAACTTGGTATTGACCTTTTTTCATAAGATAGTCCAGAAATATACCAAAAATTTAGTATCTCTATTTAAAGTGATAGATTTTAGGATCCTGTGTAACCGAACTATTTTCTAAAAAAATAGCTTTGTAATATGCAATGTGTCACTGGTATGTTTGTAGGAAATAAAATGTGCCATCTTTAAAAATTTATCAACCATAATGAATATAGAGTCAGCACCATGCTGTATTCGTGATAATCCTAACACAAAGTCCGTTGATAAGTCCTCCCAAGATTGCTATGGATAGGTAACGGCATGTAAAGTCCCGAATTTTGTACTTGTCTTTTCTGTGTTTGACAGATATGATACTTTTACACCATGCATCCAACTTTCTTCTTCAATTGAAGCTAATAAAATCTTACTTTCAGGTTAGTAATACTCTTATCTCTTTCTAGATGTCGTCCTAATCCTCAACCATAAATTTTTCTAATTAGTTTTTTTTTGAAAGAATATTGAGGTATACATAATTTGTTCTTTTTAAAGAGATAGCCGTTTGTTAACGTCGTCCAAAATTTGACATAAAAAATAGAAAAAATAGAGTCGCCATATATCCAAATAATGGTGGGATAGATCACCTAAAAATTTTAGATTCTAAGTCCGGGGGGTTGATTAAGTGTAAGGAAGGTGTTAGGCACCCTACAACTTTCGTAAAACGGTTACCAAAAATATTGATCTTGAATTTTAATTTTTTAATTTTACCCTTATTAACAATTTTTACTAAGAGAAGGGAGAATATTAAAAATATTCCGCCGTCTTAGTTTTTCAAAAATGTTGAGCTAAGAGA
>JAWDEX010190783.1:0-11572 GCA_035221805.1 Trichilia hirta | reverse complement strand
TTCCCTCCTTAGTTTTGATACCTTTGTCATTTTGTTTAATTTTTTTTTTTATCTTTTTAACATTGTAATATTATTGAAAAGTATGTAGAAGAGTGTAAAAGAGAGAGAGAGAGAGCGAAAATTTGGGAGAAAGAAAACGTATGAGAAAAGAGAGAAAAGAAGAGAGAAAAGTTTTCATTTTTTTTCATTACGCAATTTTGATCAAACATCTGTTTCAAAGAAATTAACCGTTGGATTAGATTGAAATTTGATCTAAGAGTTTTTGAGATCGTGTTTTATGATCTGAACGGTGGATATGGGTTTTTGTGCTTTGTAACATTAATTTTGAGTCATAAATAATAGCTAATAATGTGCAGATTTTGTTTCACTATATGGTCTTTATCAAACTTCTGATGCGAACTTGATAACTATTGGGTTGAATTGTCATAATATTTGGACAGAATCTTCTAAGGATCTAGTTATACAATCTGAACAGTGAAGATGATGTTTTATGCACTGTAATTTTAACTTTTAGGCAGAGAATAGAAACTCGATTTTGGGTGAATTCTCTCTATACTTTCTCAATTTGTTGCTCCTTTTGTTGTTGGTTATTTCTCCTTATTTGGTACTTGATTTGTAGCAGTTTGGGAGAATATTTTGTAAGACGCTTTTTATATAGTGAAGCTTCTTTAATGGACTTAAAGTCTTATTATTTTTACCTTTGATTAAAAGGGATTTTTTAAGCAAAAAATTTGGTGTCTCTTGATTGATAATTTGTGTTAATTGATTTATATTTTTCTGTCTATTATATTTGTTCCTACACATCATTATTGTACTAGAGTTTGTGTGCTCCTAACATATTCAAGTAAAAAAGAAAGTTTAGACTGAATTTTTATTTCGCTGTATTATTCGGTCTTGAATTATTTTAGTGTTTTATTCTCAACAAAATTAAATTACAAGTTTGTTCTGGAAATGATTTAACAATGTCGGAGATGGAAGCAAGATAAATGCATGTGTTTATAAAAGGATCCATATGTGAGGATTTTATATCATGTACCCAAATTGTCTTATCCTCTAAAATGGAGTTCAATATTTTCTATCGTTGGCCTTCAAACATTGCAGTGAAGAGTGCTTGCAGTGAAGAGTGCATTCAAGAGTAATTAAGACGAAGACAAGGAAAGATCGTTTCTGCAATATTCCTTTATCGACTAACCAAACATGATTTTTCTTTGATTGCTAGAAATTCCATTTTCGTCTTCAATTAAGTTCAAATTGTCATTTCTACTTACACGAAAAGTAAAAAATTAAAATCATGGTAAGTTGTTGATTATCCCAGTTATTATATATATATATATATATATATATATATATACTGTTTTGAAAGGTTATTTCATAATTAAAATGCATTATATTATAATTAAATTATAGCATTCTTTTTTAATTTTAAAATGGAAGTATTATTTGTTTGACTTCTTAATTTTAAGTGTTTAAATCTTTTTGAGTCAAGTAGTAATTGAACTAGGTTATTCCCTTACGGCCAAGAAGCTAATCTCGCGATTTTAGAAATTCTATAAAATTTTTAAAATTAATTTATTGAATATATTCAAATATTATCCATTAGATTAAATAAATAAAAATAAATAAATATGGAGCAAATTATAATGCCAAATATTTTCAATAAATTAAATATTAAATATTGATAATTTATAGGAAGATCATTAAAATGAAATTACCACACGAGCCAAAAGGGAAAAAAAAGGCACAGAAGAGAAATTGGATCGGCATTGGGTTGGGTAGACACCAATCACGTGCTACGCGCGTGCAAACCTCTGCCAAAATTTTGTATCCCTATTTCTAGCCATAAATTGACGAGAGCCTTATGGAATTGTGTGATTAGGGTTAGGTCTTCTCTCGCGTTCTTTCCCAATTTACAACCTTTTTCGATTTTCCTACGGAAACTGGTCTCAGTTCCTACCCATGTCCTCCAAGCTAGGTGATTACTGTTTACCCATGATTTATTTTGTGTTTTGGCTGGATTTCTGAGATTTGACCCCTTTTTTTGCCGTGTTTAATTTAATATTTTGGCATTTGTAGGTGGAAAGGCGAAGCCTTTGAAGCAACCAAAAGCTGAGAAGAAGGATTATGACGAGGTAATCTAGTTAATTATTTTTATGGGTTATCAACAATTTATAAAGTTGTTTTATCTGTTTGTGTTTTTTTATTTAATGTTAGATTATGAATGATGATGAAAATTTTTCTTGTTAATACTTGTACAATTATAATGTGTATGCTTTTCGATTTCCTAGTAACGATTAGTGAATCCAAACTGTCAGGAAATTCTAGTACTTGTGTAGGATTGATGATGATTAAGGGGAAAAGGTGTTTGTTATTGTTTCGAGCTTTATTGATTTGGTTCTGGATTTTCTTTTTCATGGACTAGAATCTATAATGTTTCATTTTGTTCTATTATATGTTTACTTGCTTGTGCCTGCTTGGTGGATTAAACTTCCTTTGTCCTGGTAATCTTATATTTTAATGAATTACTTGAGTGAAAACAGGGTGCTAGTGTCTTAGATGATCGAAAAGCAATCTAACATTCGAACTTTAGTATATAAGTTGTTGCTTGTGACTGGATCATGGATGGCTAGTTTTAAGTATCTACTAAGAAAGTATGTGTGTTTGTTCATTTGTAGCATATAAAGATGGTGTTAGCCTGGTCATTGTTGTACAGTCAATAAATTATGATGTTGGCATTGTTGCAATATGTTTTACTTAGATTTAGCTACATATGCTTTCAAAACCTTTCTGTATTTAGTTGTTTTGTTTGATTGGTTTGGGGATGTTCTGGAAAATGGGGTTCCTTTTGTTGTCTGAGCTTGCTTTAGTTTCTCCTTGTTTGACTTTGCTTAATGAGGTTTTGTTATGATGTAAAATGTGTTTGTTTTTCTGCAGAATGATTTGGCAAACATCCAGAAAAAGAAGGAAGAGGAAAAGGTAAGTCATTGGTTTTGTGACCCTTTAATGTTTCCTCTCAATAGGCCGCAACAAAAGATTCACTTGGTTTGGTTCTTGTGAATGAATAGGCCCTAAAGGAGCTTAGAGCCAAGGCACAACAGAAGGGATCATTTGGAGGTGCCGGGCTCAAGAAGAGTGGGAAGAAGTGAGGGTTTTCAAACCCAAATCAGAATACGAAATATGATTTCTTGCCCTATGATTAAGAATTTCATCACGGTGACATGCTTTGTTCAGTGTGATTATCTGTGACATCAGTCAGTCAATTTAATCATATAATTTCATCTAAGTCTTAGGACTAAACCTAAACCTGGGTCTGTCTCTCTATATAAACCTTAATAAATTTGAGTTGCATGCTTCCGTTTTCTGGTGCCACCAAATTATTCGCTTGTCTGTTACTTGATAGTTTGCCTTACCCTCTAGAGTATTGCAGCTTTTCGGTAATCAAGACTTGTGAATCGGAGTTTGGAATAATACTATTATTATTGTGATGATGTGGGCATCTGGTGATAAACGAACCTCTAATAAACCTGAAGTAACTAGCTATAAAAGGCCCTATTTTGGTAATATATAAAGTAAAGCATGCGGAAGTTGCTCTCATTGTATCAAATACTGCAAGGCACAAGGATTTTTACCCTATATTCCTCAAAATCAAAGCATATAAAATTCAAAGATCATTTATGTGAATTCAAACGAGTATCTAATGTATCTAGTGAGAATTGTATCTATACGATCTCTTTTATGTTTATACAGACTCATTCATATAAAATGTAAATGTTATTTAGTCAATCTTATTGTGTACATTCTCTTGTAATTATAAAATAATGTTGTCATATTTGATTTTGTGTTCATATATGGTATATTTGATATCTTTGAGAGTCGCTTCATTTTGGGTTTACATATGGGAAGATTCTTTGATTCTAGGTTCATGCGTGGAAAGACTCCCTTAAGCCTAGGCTAGCCAAGTTGGTAAAGGACCTCATGGGGGCCCAAAAGGAAAATTGTCAGGTTAATGGGCCCTAAAATGGTAACATGTGTGTGCAAACAACGGCCGACAACGCAAAATTGAAATTGAATTCTACACTATGTGGCTCGTATGAAGATTATGATGAAGGATCATTGGTTATTAAGTCGTACATCTTATATTTATTTTATTCATTTTGATTTGGACTCAATTAAGTTCACATCACTATCCATGGGGAATTACTGATAATATGCTCAACTTATCATCAGCATACAGTCCAATATGCATTCCCTTAAACCAAGCTCACATGACTTATTGCGGCACAGTATATCACATGATTCTCCCCATACACTCATCCAACGACGCAAAAACGTGGCAAACACAGTGGGCGGTGTCCAAAACCCCATCAACGTCTCTCCTCTGCCAATGAAGCTGATATCAACATGATATCACTTCATCATGCTATTCCCATACTGACAATATGTGGATCCTTCTCATGAAAAACTACAAAAATTTTGTAACCTTTTGCACCAGAATTTCAATACATTTGCGTCATCTGATGCTGATTGCAATATCAATTGGGCAAACCAAAATGGCAGTTGACACTAGGCTGAAAGCACCAAGGAAAATTAGTGATGCAACGTGTCATTTTTATATTGGTGTTCTGAAAGGAAAATGCTGGCCACTTCCTCACACACGCATCTCCCAAAAAAATAGCAACCCGCGGCTTTTGTTTCGGTCTAATTTCTCTCATGTTTGTAAGAACAGAGAAATAGTTATGTCAGTAATTCTAGACCCTGTGTTTTGTTTCGCTCTGTTTTCTCTGCTTCTGGGAAATGCATAGGTGGAGATGAAAGTGAGAAATGCTTCAAATAAAAGAGTGTTTAGAATTTGATTCGTATTGTGTTATTCCATTGGAGTGATCGTATGAATATAAACGTAGGAAATATGGAGGAAACAATAAACGCAGAATTTTATAGCTTTCTTTTGGAAGCTGAAGTACTCTGTTTCGTTGTTAAGATAGAGAAGAATTGACAGAGATAGAATAGTTTTAAAGTCTTCATTCCGTGTAAGCAACAGAGTCTACAATTTTCAAAAACTTTCCCTATTTTTCTTTTTTTATTATATTTTTGTTTTATGAATATAACAGGAGCAATAAGATTAGGATTTGTTTCAATACATAAAGAAAGTTTCAAATTTGGTTTATGTTTTGGGGAATGAGAGTGAGAGAATTATGGATTTCTGGCCGGAATTTCTTGGAAGCAGTTGGGGAAGAGAGTTTGTGGCTGGAGGGTTTGGTGGTATTGCAGGAATAGTCTCCGGTTACCCACTTGACACGTTACGAATACGGCAACAGAGCTCAAGCTCTGGCCCAGCGTTCAACATCTTGCGCAACGTGGTAGCCACTGAAGGCCCTGCAGCTCTCTATAGAGGCATGAGTGCACCATTAGCTTCGGTCACCTTTCAAGTAATGTTTTGCGCATTTGTTGATTGCTTGATTGGTCTGTCTTTCTATTTTTAATTAATGAAAAGCGAGTCCTTTCCCCAATTCTAATATGATAAGAATTCAAACCCAAATCCCTTGCATGTGATTTGCTCACAAGTTTAATATGATCTTCATGCTTTGATTTCAAGACTTGTGCTTTTTGGAAAGTGGTTGCTGTGAATTTCAGCGATCAAGTAGAGAACTTTTCAGAAACTTATCATGATTTAGCAGAGTTTACAGCTAGGTAGACGCTATCAATGTTGTGTGGCACCAAGTGTCATGTTTCAATTTTAGATTCTTTTTGGTATTTGGATTGAAGTTGATGTTAGGAGTGGAATATCTACTAAGATTTGAACTTGTGGGGGAATTGCACACTTTTTCCAAGTGATGGATAGCGATTTTGTTTTAATTTTAGTACAATTGTCATTATCCAGGACTGCCCCTTAATATAGCCTAAATTGTTGATTGTTCATGATATGAGACTGCAATCAGTCTTATTGCCATAGCTTCCTTCTCTTGCTTTCCATCAAAATCAATGAGACCTTTTGTCTTTTTCAGCCTTTTTAACTTTCAGATTGTAAATTGATAAGCTTGGCCTCATTTTCCTGTCTCCTACCTTGATGATGATTCTCATTATGATCTATGATAGAACTAAGTTTTTACCGTGTGTAGAATTTTTTTCACTGTATGCAGATGGATTAGTCTTTCTTTCTTTTTCAGATGAACTTAATTCACATTTTAAGTATTCTAACCTGATGTCACAGTTACTACACAGGAAAACATTTGCATTAGCCCTGAAAATAATATGTGATGCTATCTCAAGGCTCTGGTCTTAATCTGCTTTAAATTTTCTGTCTGCTCATATTTGATCAACCGTGTTAACACATATCTTGGTGCTACACTGACAATAAGTTTTGTTGCAACAGAACGCCATGGTTTTCCAGATGTATGCTATTCTCTCTCGAGTATTTGATTCACCCGTTTCTGCCAATGACCCTCCTTCCTACAAAGGTGTTGCTCTGGGAGGTATCGGTACAGGAGCAATTCAGAGTCTAATTCTGTCTCCCTCAGAACTCATAAAGATCCGTCTTCAGTTGCAGGGTACAAACCAAACAAGATCTCACCCAGCAGAACATCATCAAGGTCCTGTTGATGTTGCCAGAAGCATATTGCAAAGAGAAGGATTACGAGGGATATACCGAGGATTTACCATCACTGTTCTCAGAGATGCACCAGCTCATGGCTTCTACTTCTGGACATACGAGTATATGAGAGAGCATCTTCATCCTGGCTGCAGAAAGAGCAGTCAGGAAAGCTTAAGAACAATGCTGATATCTGGAGGGCTAGCAGGAGTTGCTAGCTGGGTTTGCTGCTATCCATTAGATGTTGTGAAAACGAGACTGCAGGCTCAATCACCGTCTTCTGTACAAAAATACAGTGGCATCATTGATTGTTTCTACAAAAGTGTAAAAGCAGAAGGTTACGGCGTGCTCTGGCGAGGAATGGGAACGGCAGTTGCAAGAGCTTTTCTGGTAAATGGACCTATATTTTGTGCTTATGAGACTGCATTGAGGTGTTTGTTCAACAATGGAAACATTCAAAAAGAGAATACAATTTAAAAAAGACCGGTAATTGGCTGCCTAAGAGTGTCATTATACATCTGTAATGGTAATTACATAACAATTCATTAGAACTGTATATTCCAATTAAGGAATTGGCAACTTGGAAATCCTTAAGAAGAAAAAAAGAATCACAATGACATCAGCTATCCATATTGAAAATAAATTATTTTGTATTTGGATACAACTCTGTTCTTAGGTAATGAACAGTCTGCAAGATTTCAATAGTCAACAAATTTATTCTATATTCTTTTTGTAACATGATACAAGTAAATAGAATATATAGACAGTTTACATTTAGCAAATATCAGAATGGTCAGAATCCCCTCCATGGTAGCCCCCTTAGCGTAGTTAACCGGAAGAAGATGAGTTACACCAAATATGCAATCAATCCAGCGTCATCCACTGGCTCGGCATCCTCAAAGCCAGAACTGATTTCCGCTAACATATGTGGATCATTGTGGCAAACAACTGAAAATTTCTGATCCTACATACACACCGTCACACCCCAGCTGCATCATAAATGCTGCATCAGCGGGAGTCTCAATGCCTCCTGCAAACTGTAAAGCAGGAAGCCTGCCAATTTGCTTAATCTGAGCAAGAAGATCATAAGGGACTACCATATTCTTTGAAAATGTGAAAACCTCTTCTTCATCTGCATTAGTCAACTTTCTTATCAATTTTTTAACTGACTTCACAATCCGAACCGTATCAACAATGTTTCCTGACCAGGACGAACTCAATCTATTCTTACCCCTCCTCTCCTATAACACACGCACACACACACGCACACGCACACACACACCGCCGGTATCCAAATTATAGCAGCGCCTTCAGTTACCCTCATCAGTGCATCCTCAAGAAGCTTACACCTACAGCAAATCGTACATAGAAATTATGCTTATTGATATAGTTATCGCCATCAGCAATACCAAGGAGTTCACTCTCATCAACAAAGTCCACACCAATGGCTTCCAATATCTGTGCTTGCACAAAATGTCTCGACACGAACTCTTGCCATTATTGGAATTGAGACTGCTTGCTTGATTTCCTTAATGAGATCTGGAGTTGGCATGCCAGATGTCCCATGCTGAATGACAATAGAACATGCTCCAGCTTCCTCAGCAATCTTTGCATCTTCTGCATCGTTCACTTCGCTAATTACTCCCCCTTTCAGCTTTTGAACTAGTTCCGTCTTGGCAGTGTGTTGACTATCCATGGCATTAACGACTGTGCCACTTTTATGATGGACTGGTACAACATATATGCAAGTACTAATATAAGTACACAATTATGCTCTTTCAAGAATTCTATTCAGATATATTACTGCACAAGAACCAGCAAATTTATAAACCAATCTATTATAATTTATTCCCATACTCCGCAATGAAATGCAAGTACAACATATTGGAATAACAGAAATATAAAAGAGTAAACACAACAATCAACCGAGCAGACCAAGTATACCCGCTATGTTCGCCAAGAAAAATCGAACCACAAAATCAGTGACATACAAGAAAGCTACATTACTTAAATCAAGACAAACTAAACAGCGGCTTGACCAAACTGCTCAATTCTGTCTTCCCTGATATCAAGCCCTGTCATCGCATCCTCCAGTCCGCTGCTACTCTCTGCCAATACATGAGGATCATTATAATGCCTGACAGCCTGCACAATACCCCCCACTCTCCTGTACGGATCTGGGCACTCAAAAACCTCTAATCCTACAAACACACCATCGCATCCCAGTTGCATCATCAATGCCGCATCTGCAGGGGTAACAATGCCCCCCGCAGCAAATTGCACCACAGGTAGCCTACCCATTTGCTTAGTTTGAGCCACCAAATCGTACGGTGCCACTATCTTCTTAGCAAACGCAAATACCTCATCTTCATCCATATTATTCAAAATTCTAATGTCTCCCATTAAAGACCTCACATTTTTAACAGTCTCCACAATGTTGCCAGTATTTAATAAATCCCCCTGTATTCTTATCATAGTAGCACCTTCTCTAACTCTCCGTAAAGCTTCTCCGAGATTTCTACAACCACACACAAACGAGGAACTAAAGTTATGCTTGTTAATGAAATTATCTTCGTCAGCTATGCCTAAAACCTCGCTCTCATCAATGTAACCAAGCTCAACACTTTCAAGAATCTGCGCTTCAACAAAATGCCCGACACGTACTCTTGACATCACGGGAACCGAAACTTCCCGTTTAACGCTTTTGATAAGAGAAAGATCCGGCATACGTTTAAGCCCAGGCCGACTTGGCTCTGATACCATTATCGAACAAGCTCCAGCTGCTTCGGCGATCTTGGCTTGTTCCACACTTGACACTTCAACAGTGGCCCCGCCACGAAGCATTTGACCTAGACCGACCTTAATCGAAAACGGGTTTTTCCTTGCGTCAGTGATGGCGCTGCTATTATACACAGTAACGGCTCCGTCTTCGGCCATTGTAAGGTGCTCGCGAAAATGTCTCAATAAAGACCAAAACGAAGAACTGCCGAGAAAATTAGACTATCGGTCAAGTATTAAATTTGGGCGGTTCTGGTTTTCAAAAGAGACTACCGAGAGTTTATAAAATTAAACGGGGAGCATAGTGCGTTGCAAGCTGGAGTTCGAGAAGTTTCTTCAGAGTTCGTAAGTGGGTTCAGTCGGTGGGCAATTGAATAGTGTAGAAAATTCGATACCTTTCTTCCTGTTGAACAGCAGTAGATTCTACGTAAAATTGAAGTTACACCGCAAAGAAATTCGGGTATTGGATTTACGATTGGATTTTACCATTGTAAAAGAAATAAGAAAACGGATAGTAGAACCTTGAGATATAAATTGATATGGGATCCTTTTTTTAAGTAATTTATTTTAAATTGCATTTATACCTTTGATTATTTTAATTTTATTAAGTTAAAAAAATATATTTTTTAATGTTTTTCTTTCTTATTTAATCAAATTAATTGTATTAAAAAATATTAAAAAAATAAATAAAAGTAAAACTAAATGTTTTTAACTAAATTTTAAAAGATTTAAATGTTTTTTTCTCTTTATTTTATTTATTTATATCCAAATTTGTTACTTACTTATACGGTTGATATAAGTTTGAATTTTATCACTTAAATATCCTCTTTTTAAAAATTATCACTTATTACTCCAAAGTCTACATTCCTTAAGCTCCCACAATAAAAAATACAAAATTACTTATTTACTATTAATATTTATTAATTATTTCTAAAATTTATCCTTTAATTAATATATGTGAATATTATATATAAATTTAGAGCAAACAAGTTACAGTTAACAAATAAAAATTAATTAAATTATAAATTTTAGAGATAATTGATAAGATTTTTTTATTAATTATAACCTATCTATCCTTAAATTTGTGTATATTACCCACATATATTAAGACGAGTAAGAGTAGAAAATATGTTTCGAAATGTGTGGATGTTATATGCAATTTTACAAGAGATAAGTGATAATTAATAACAAAAATATTAATTAAATAATGAAGTTTAAGAATGATAATTGGTAAATGTTTAAAGGTAAATAATTATTTTTTTATAATCTTCTTGAAAAGGTCCGAGCAAATATAAACTTCAGTGAGAACAAATAATAATTTTTAAAAGGATATCATTTAAATGATAATAAAACGTATATCATCTGATCATGGACTAATTACTTATCAATTGGTGTCAATTCAACTTCGTAACTAACTAAACAATCAAATTAACATTATTGATTAATGATAAGTTAATGAGATATTCATTATCCTCACATAGAATTCACACAAAACAACTATCATAAGTCTTTTAGATATATTTTAACACTCCAAAATATATCATAAGAACTTACAAAATTACCTACTTTTACATATTTTTTTATTTTAATATGTAAATTAAACATTTTTAAAATAGTTTATTTTAACTTATAAAAATAATTAAATCATCATCAATATACAAATACATTCTTATTTTCGTTGAAATACACAAATACAATAAAATATTATCCAATGAACTTCAACAATATAAAAGATGAGTTAAAAACAAAGTCTCTACCAAAATAACTTAAACTCTCTGATTCATAAATTAATTGTTATACCCAAGTATAGACAGTCTTGTTATAATATAATTCAGTGAGTCTAAGTGTCGTATCCATAGAGAATATTTTTTCAAGAGTCCAATTGATTTATGTCAAGGTAAGGTCCACTAGCAAAGGTAAAATATATGATAAGCAAAATTTAAAAAAACAATTACCAAGTGAAAATTAGATTCAAATTAAAATACCAAGGGTTTAGAAATAATATTTCAAGATGATGGTTAGTAAACTAGATCCCATTTATAACTCAATTGAGATAAACTAAAGAGTTTTCTCAATCGAAAGATAAAAAATTATTTTATACACAAAATATGTATTTTCTATAAAAAAAAATCAGTGTTTGATTAAAAATATGCCTTTGAATTAATTGATAAAATTATTTGAGAAAAATGTTTAAAACATGTTAAAGTTCAA
>JAWDEX010190772.1:0-12750 GCA_035221805.1 Trichilia hirta | reverse complement strand
GGTGTGACATCAGTTATCAAGTAGTGGACGATTCAAAATAATTGGAGAAGTGCACATGAACACAAAATCATTAACAATGTCAATAATGTCTGTTTCAAATTCCTTACCAAAACCACCAGCAACGAATGACTCATGAAAGACACGAGTGTCAATAATGATGTCAATACCATCACTGGGCGGGAGGATAAACCCTAGAAGGAAAAGAACAAAGCCCAATGAAAAGCCAGCCGGAGGTGCTGCTGAAGCAACCTTCAGAAGATCTTCACGCCTGGAAAAAATATTTCTAATCCTAGTTACAGCACCAAAAGGGCCTCTCTGGAACCAAAGCAGTTCACTGGACTTTACATTTGGACAGAAAACTCATAATGAATCAACAAATGCATTTATATGGCTTCTGGTCATTGTGATTGTTAACCGCCAGGTGATAATGAAGCCAGTTTTCTATGTTATAGCTGGGACACCACTATTAATAGTAAAAAACCAAGACAAATATGGTAGGTTGTTTACTACAGCTAAAAAGTGGTGAATTTCTTCCATCTAAAAGTTAGTACAGAACCACCATAAATGTATCACCTGCCAACTAGGAACAAAATGAGGCACTCCGAGCTTAACTCCATTGCTATTCACAACTAAAATGTGGCCAAAGTTTGTATAACCCTAGAACAAGTACAGTAACCAGAGCTCCAGGAAGGCCACTTGTCAACAAGTTGAGATTGTCAAAAGTTGATCTGCAGCATTACAAGTGTTTTTTTTTGCAATCAAACAATTGAAATACAATTGACTTCACCTCATGAAGTATCTTGTCATTCTGCCTTGCCATTCCAGTGAATGCTTGTATAGCCACAGATATAGTTATTCAGAGAGATCTTCTCCATAATGGCTCAGGAGTGCCAAGATTTAGGTCTACCCTTTTTGCCAGATAGGCTGGATTTTATGCTTCCCTTCTACCGTTTACCTTCTATCATTAATATATTTCTTCTTAGATGCTGGGAAGTTAATATATTTCTTCTTAAATGCTGGAAATGCTTCCCAGGATCTAAATTATTTTTAAAAAATAAATAACTAACTAAAAAAAATACAGTAATTGATTGAATTGTCAAGCAGATTACAACCTACACTGCATTGCAGTGTAATGAAGGTCACATTTTGCAAAATTTATCATTTCAAGAACAAAAAGGATTATGAAAGTGACATTTATTTGCATTCTGATGGAGTTAAGAACAGGCCATATTTTGTATTTGTTTGAAGATATTACTATAAAAATCTTACAAGAAGTTGGTCTGCAGTGAGGGAACATTCCAAAGAAGTAATGCAAACACAGTAACCAGCCCAAAAGCCCCAGCTGTGAACCATTCTGGGACCGAACCAAGGAAATACAAATTAATACATGGTTTATGATCTTTAAGTTTCAACGATGGGACTTCTGGTGACAATGATGAATTTTGACATTGGTATAACTAATTTGTTACATTAAAGCTGAATAGTCACCTGTTGTCTCCGGTTGCAATGTTTTCATTGGAACTACAACTGCTACTGGCATATCATCCTCAGGACTGATCAGAAGAAAAAACTTATACTGATCCCCAAATTTATTCTGTGTAGATATTTAGCAAAAATTAAGTTTAACAACACAACTCAAAATGTACGTAATACCATAATCTATTAAGTGCAGATCTACAAATCTTCTTCCTCATTGATATCCTTTAATAGCTTTTGGCAGCCTGCCCAGTCAGATTTCCTTTAAACAGAACTCCAGCTTGAAAAAAGAGAATCAATAAGTTCAAAGAACCAGTAAACACATCCATAAGAAAACAGAAGTCAGCTTGAAAAAGTAACACAATGTTCCCAAATGACTAAAGAATACTTTAAATCTGATTACTAGCATATATTTGATTCCTTTTCAAAGGAGAGTTTTGAAATCCGTAAAAATGGATAAAAAATTCCTAATTTTTAAAAGAATATAATTATAAACATCAGTCTCCTCATGGGGTTTCTAAACCTGGTTGCAAACTCCATTGATATTATACTTCAATGTTTAGCATACAAAAAGAGAAAATGAGAAACAAATGGCCATCCAAGTATTCTACTCGCCTCATATGGCTCGTGGTTGGTCACCAAAAAAAGTATCAAAGCCAAATACTTAGTCCTTGAGAATATCTATTGTCTCCTTTGGAATCCTTATCAATTCATCGAGTTGCTGAGGCTGTCCAGGAAATATATGTGACAAGTAGAGTAAGAATACATAGCAAGATGATCTCTGTCCCAATGCGCAAAAACATTACTGTGTGTAACCACCTTCACTCCTGGCAAAGGAGATCCAGTAGAAACTTCTACATCATCAACATCCTACTTCAAACACAAACTTAATACAATAAAGGTCAGAGGACCAAAGACTCATGCCCTACTCTACAAATGAAACCCAATTGTTTCCTTGCTATCTAAGAGACTAAACTGGGACACGAAACTTTAAACAGACAATATTTTCTGTTTAAAAAATCGTAGTCTATAATATAACCAGCAAGAAGGTAATATTTCATGGTGAGATTCACACGCCAAGCCTCCTCAATACTGCATGTCCTACTCAAACCTTAAATGACTATATAATTTTCAGTACATGAAAACAAGCTCATGGACAGACACGTTACTGGATAAGAATCAATACTTAGTTACACAATAAAATGACCAAAAGCATAATGGGGAAACAAATTTTTACCCTTCAACTATAGTTTTCTTATAAACAACACAGAGAAGCATGCACTGTAAAAGCAGGAAAGCAAATTAAATAACATTTTTCCAATTCCTTTAAATTCCAACTAAGAGGTCAAAAAATGGCAAATGTTTCATCATATCACAAGTATGATGATCATCTGACATAGAAGCTATCTAGTGATTGCAATGGACATTCGCATTCTGTTAATAACAAAGAAATAAAATACCTGGGCACCACCTTGAGTATCAGTTTCTGCAACGTTGCCATTCATTTGACTTAAAGGCTGTGAATCTAGTTGTAAATTAGTCTGAGGGTTGTTATCCTGCTGATGGGAATCGGTGGCCAGTTGATTTTCTCCATCTGCAAGTGCTTCTTTTTCTTAGATATATTCAGACAAAGTCCAATTCAGTCAACGAAACGCAAATATGGACAAAACACTTCATGCAACCTTGAATCATATGAAATATCACCCTCCATAGAAATAAATAAAGCTTGTCAAATTGCTCCATTTTTGTACCTACCATAGAAACACTGAAAACTAAGGCTGTGTTTTTGGTTGCAAAAAGTGGGGTCCTTTGCCCAGCTAAATCAAATCCCAAATCCCAATCCCAAAATTTGGTAGTTTGATTCAAGGATAATCATCGAAACGCATTTCAATTTCATTGAACCTAATCTCACAATCAAAGAACCTTTTATATTCAAAGAACCCGCATACAAAATCAACCTTTTGACCACAAGCATACTTATGTATTACTGAAACTCAGCATAAATATGCTTACAAAATGTAGAACAAGCACAACGAAAAAATTTTAAATTTAATAGAGAGCGAAACACCTTATCATTGTTGCCATCCAGTTCAGTTTGTGTTTCAGATAGTCTACAACTAATCTCCCTCTTCCTTCTGCACAATCTACACAATAAACATTAACCCATTACTCAGGAAAAAGAAATGAATAAAAACATAAATAAATCAAACAATAGTTAACAAGAAATTGTTACCTTGAACACGATAGTAGCTTAAATTGATTAAACGGCACCATTCGGGGCGAGTAACATGTAAGGAAGATAAAAATGGCTGAAAACGAAGAAAACAACAAGAACTGCATTGTGACAACAGACTCAAGTTCCCGCGAAAAGTCGTCGTTGTCGTGAAATTCATTTTTCTCAGTTAGGTTAAAAATTATAGGATAGAAGCCTTAACCCAATCGAAACTGAGACGTTAGTATCGTTAAAAAAATGGAGATTTAAGGTTATGGCTTAGAAACTGACAAATGACAACGAGAAATCATCTATTCTTTTTCTGGTTAAATGCCCGCCTAAAGAATTTTTTGCTTGCATAGCGAAAGCGAACCTGAATGACCAATCAAAATATGACACGTGTTTGGAAAAAGGTTAGGACTGGAGAGCCCCATTATGCATTTAGTTGACGATCGTGGACCTGTCAAACGACGACGTATTAAGGATTTGAGAGAATGTTGAAAGTCTAAAACTATTACTGTAACTATACGTTTCGTCAAGCATTTTGAATTCTTTTGGAGTATAATTTTAAAAAAAAAAGTATTGATTGATTGATTATTGTAAATAATTTTCAGTAAAAAATTGTGTAATTATTTTAATGAATAAAATATAGCTAAAAGAAAAATAAAATAAAAATATTTTAAATAATTTTATCTTTTAAACAAGATTTATTGTCAAAAATTTTTAATTTGAATTATTTTAATAAAAGTAAAATAATATTTTAATTATTAAAAATTCTTCTCTAATAACAACTAAATAATATAAAAATTAAGAAAAAATGACTTTAAAGCAACTTTTTTAACTCATAGAAAAGTCAAACTAAAAGGTAATAAACCTAATTTCTAACAAATTGATTCTATTGTCCGCAAATTTTTTTTAATGAATATTTTTCACAAAGTTGCGGATAAAATATCTTAGGGAGCCCCATTCATCATAACTGGATAACTTTAATAATTTTTTGTATTTAACTTCTCAACTAAATTTGAACTTACGGTGAGCATAATTAAAATATAATTATAATAAAATAAAAATCTTAAATGCAAAAACTAATTTTAATTTCAAATGAAATTGTAAACATTTTTTGTTCCAGTTTTAAATATTAATATGTACTCCATAACAGTATATAGAATTTTGTTACAGCTTGATTTAAATCCAAATCTAGTTTCGTATTTTCAAACCTACCGAATAAGAGCCAAATCTTAGCAGAGGAACAATGTATTCTTCATTGTTCTTTTAGTAGCATTGGTTAATTTTCTTGCCAAAGATATATTGAAGAAGAAGAAAAAAAGGACGATTAATACAAGCACTATAGACTGATTTAAATGATTTATAAATTTAAATGAACCACCAGTCTTTAGTGGAATTTCTAATTTCTAGACAAAAATAGACTATTCAAACATTTGAAGATTTCCCAGTTTTTAACCATAACAGCTGTTAAACGAAAGCTTCCAAGGATTTACGACAAACTGAGAAAGTGGCACCAGAAATCCTTTGCCTACATATCATCAGGCCTCAAATCCCACTTGTCCTGCATCTTCTACGCTCACTTGTGCTAGAAAGCAGCTTCGCTAACTCATCCGGTAATGGCGCTGGCTCTAGGTCCACAAAGTCCTCCTTGTTGACCTCATTGTCACTACTGATCCATCCGTAGAAGGGTCTATGACGTCGAATTGAATTACTGTCAATTGGTTGTTCTGGGTGAACGGCAAGTGGAGGAGAGACGTTAGTATTCCTAGTACTACCAACAACACCGCAATTCTTATTGGCAGTTTCAATGACATAGGTGTTTTGCTCTATCCTCATGTTCTGGTCTGAGTCGAAACCTTTCTGGTCAGTTCCTTCTCCAGGCAGCAGCAGATGATGGTTATCTATTAAACAAGGCCATATCTATCAAGTAAAAATCAATTTCATGATTGGATACAATTGTACTTCATTTGGAGCAAAAATTCACAAGGCACCGTGAAATGTTAACAGAGTTCAAATTACACTAATATGATTTCAAATGCCAATGTTGCAAGCACAGGCAAAAAATTGTCAGGGGAACAAGAGTATATTACTCTTTCTCAGAATGTTTGTAAAAGCAATTTACCAGATTGGTGCGTCAGCAATGAAGCATCCAAAGCATCATATGCCTGTGGCGCTAACTTCAGAACATCACTGATGGGCAAAGCAATGTCTAAAGCTTCAGTATCTGAACTGGAAAGTGCAAAAACCACACTTGAGGGCCCGGCAAGTGTATCATCCTTCAGTAGTGAAAAAAGGAAATGCAGGCAACATAAATAATAGCCATTAACTACTCACAATATAGATATGGCAAAAGATAAGAATTAGATGAAAAGGAGAGGGACTCAAATAATGGGGGAAGAATTCACGTATATTGTCTGAATAGCAGCTAACACCACCTTCTATGAAAATTAACAAAAATAAGAGCTGACCAGAGAAACCAACTATGAAGTAGGTTTGAACAGAATAACAGCATAACTTAGAAGAGGGAAACTCCTCAAAACAACCACATATTTTCAAATTGATACTACCTAGAAATCAAAATCCACAGTCTACCTCTGAGATAACTACTGAAATAAAGGCCTCATTCATGGACTGCAAATTGATCTTAAGCGTGTCGAATTGCAACAGCCTCAAAATTCTAATCTATTTTATTTAAACTTCAATTTTCTCAGAAAGTGATGGAACGTTAAAGAAAAGAAATAAGCTTAGCTATCAATTAGCATCAAGATGTTGAACCCTCAAAACCCTTAACACCATGATTCGTATTATTTATTTAGTATCCAAAAATTCCCTGAAGAGAAAATTAATGGAATCCATGAACAGAGTCAAAAGTACGATATTGATAATTACATACTCAACACATCAGCAAAATGAGGAATAGAAGATGAAGACAAAATTTGCATATTAAAACTTTAAGAATCTTACCCTATGTTCCTCCTCTTGCTCCACATGTTCAAGAATGCTTTCAAGGAGGACGCTGTATGAATTCTCTTCAATGAAGAACCAATTTTCATCACCATGCACCTGAGACCCAACCAACTTTCTAGTGAAAACGTATCCCCAAAATATGTTTTCTATAGAAAAACTAAAAACAGTTAATTGAAAAAAAAAATACTTTCAGTAGTTCCTTTATCTTTTTGAGAATCAAATCGTTTGAGAACCCGTATGACTTCATTGCTTCGAGAGCTGCATCCATTCGCGTATTTTTCTTCTGCAAAAGCGACCCATTTGAGTCAAAGAGAAAGTAAAACGGAAGAAATTGAGATAAAAATGTGGCATGTATGATTACCTTTGGCTGGCTTCTTGGCGCCATTGTTAATCACTCGCCTGAAAACCAAAGAAAACGTGAGTAATTTAACTATGTAATACAACCTTCATCCAATATTGGAATCGAAATAAAAAAGTTGCGAACTCGAAACCTAAATTGAGTTAATTTCATGGAATTGGTTATGAAGGGAGCTTAATTACAGAAATAGGACAAAAAAGAAAAAAGATTAATTCAGAAAACGGCCAATTTTAAGTGGAAAGTCTAAATTAGTCTCAATTAAATTTACTATTATACTCAAAACTCAATTATTAAGGGTGATTAGTTTCAAGCACAAAGTCTAAATTAATCTTAATGAAATTTATTGTGCGCTCAAAACTCAATTTTTATCAATGGTTTGTTATAATCAGTGATGATAAATTCTGTGATCATATTTGAAACAGGAGCAAGATAAATATTCTTACATTTTATTTTATTTTTTTAACTCGAAACATTTTTCCCGGTTAGACCCGTCGGGTCCTCCAGGCGGCTCTAAATCGAAGCAAATCTGGCACAGGCTGCCCCTGACTACGAATTCGCGCTTTCTTTAACTTGCGTAAGAAATGCACCCCCTCAAAATTAAATAAAGAATCGGCATTAAGCAGTCATCCAGTGCATTCGACTACGATCAACAAGCCACACCCTTCGGGGGACCAAATACTCCTACATAATTTATAATAATTTTACTTTCTACTGTATAAATTTTAAATTTTTATTATATAAATTTTTAAATAAAATAACAAAATTATATATTTATTTATATTAAATAACTTTTCATTAAATTAATAAATTATTTTTTAAATTAGCTTTTGAAATTATATAAAATTAAAAAAATTATTGACTTATTTTCTAAAAATTAAAAAAGTTTTAAAATTTTTAATAATTATTCTTATTTTTTATTTTTAATTATTAATTATTAATTATAATTTATCTTATTTATCTTTTTGAATATAACATATTTAATAATTTAGACTAAATTGAGTAAATAATTTATAATTTGTTCATAATTTATAATATTTTAAAATTAAATTTATCAATTTAGATAAAATTGAGCTCATAATTTATAATTTCTCTATAATTTCTAATATTTTAAAACTTAATTTACTAATTTAAACTTGACAAATTATATATTGGTACAAAAAAATTAAATGAGATAAATTATAATTAAAATTAGTAATTAAAAATAAAAAATAGATAAAAATAAGCACTAAAAATTTTATTTTTGAATTTGTATTTAATAAATTTATTTTTAAAAGTACTTATTAATATAAAATTATAAAATAAATTTTTTTTAAAGTATAAAGTATTATAGTCATTTTATATATTTAATGAGTTTAATCCAAATATTTTAGAATATAATTTTTAAAGTTTAAATTAATAAAATTAATTTTGAAATATCACAAATTATGGACAAATTGTAAATTATAATCTTAATTTGACCTGAATTATTAAATATATTATATTTAGATAAAAAAAATATATAAAATACATTATAATTCAAATTAATAATTAAAAATAAAAGTAAATAAATATAAACATTGAAAAATTGAAATATTTTTAGTTTTTAAAATATAAATCAATAGTTTATTTTAATAATTTTTTAATTTCATATTATCCTAAAGATTATATTTAAAAAATAATGTAATAATTTATCTATTTGAGGAGAAATTATTTAATATAAATAAAATATCTAACTTGTTAATTTTATTGAGGGACATATATGATAAAAGTTAATGATTTATATAATAAAATTAAAAATTTATATAATAAAAGTCAGTATTTTTTTTTTTAGTAAAAGGATATTTGTTATTTTTTTAAAGTATAAGAAATATTTATTATAAATATTCTAATAAAGAGATAAGTGATATTTTAGAAAATTATAAAAAAAATTTTATTACAAATTTTTGACAAGATAAATGATATAAATGAAAACCATAAAATAGTATCTATCTTTCTCCTTATTGGAAACTACACACTTTTTGAATTGCTATTGGACCAAAAATAAGATTAGTAGTATGTGACCTGTACTTGATTAATACTCGATCTCATTTCCAACTTCATATATTCTTACTTATTATGATCACAAGATTCTAGCCAATACTCAACTAATATTTGACTCATATTTGACCATATTTTCAATTTCACCCAATCTAATTTATCATTGTCTCAAAGTTATGCCCACTACTCCATCACATTTTCAATTCCAACCGTTTTGACTTATCATTAAACCAACAATATTATGACTAGTGTTTAATTTGTACTCAATAAATATTATATCTTATATGAAATTTCACTCATTATGACTATAATTCGACCTCATTTTCAATTTCACCCTTTTTGACTTGGGAATTGTCTTTACTATAACAAAGATAATTTCCCTTGAACTCACAAAGATATGTTCAAAATTAACCCGCAAATTATTTCACATTAATTGGCAATCAATTCAATGTCGAGACTTATAAGACAAAAAAAAGGCCACCCGAGTCAAGGTGGACAAATTATTGAAAGCTAGCTTCATTAGAAAGGTACATTATCTAGACTGAGTACCCAATGTGGTAATGATAAAAAAACTAAATGAAAAATAAGAAATATGTGTAAATTTTACTGACCTAAATAAGATCTACCCTAAAGACAGTTTCTCATTACATGAATAAATTAGCTAGTAGATTCGACAATAAGGCATCAGTTACTGAACTTTATGCATGCTTTCTTTGACTATAATTAGATAGTGATGCACCCGTCAAATAAAAAAAAGACTGTCTTTGTCACAGGTCAAGGGTTGTATTGTTATCAAGTAATGCCCTTTGATTTAAAAATTGTCAAAGCCACTTTTTAGTGATTAGTGAACTATATGTTAAATCATTGATAAGAACTTTTATGAAAGTGTACGTGCATAAAATGATTACCAAGTTAATAAAAGGAAATGATCACATCAAACACTTAGAATATATTTTTTCCATTTTAAGGCAGTATTAAATAAAGCTGAAATTGAAAAAGTGCGTATTGGGAGTCCACAAGAAAATATTTTTGGGATTCATAATTAATAAGCGCGAAATTGAGACAAACTCATAAAAGGTAAAGGCGAGATTAAATTTGAAGTTGTCATCATCCTTAAATAAATTGCAAAGCTTGGCAAAAAAAAGTTGCTCTTTATAGATTCATTTTCAAGTTCACTGATAGGTGCATCAAATTTTTCAAGTTAGTAAGAAGAGGAAAAGCCATATAGTAGACACCTGAGTGCGAAATTAGCTTTAAAGAATTAAAGCAGTATCTCAAAAGAATTTTGACTCTGATAAGCTTGTGCAAAGAAGAGAACCTTTACCTTTATCTGACTATGAGTGAACACATCGTCAATGTACCACTAAAGACTCAAATAAGGTATTAAAGCCTATTTATTATGTTAGTAAATTTTTTTTAAAGAAAAAAAAAATTAAGGATTTACCTCTAAAAAAATTGGCACTGGCCTTAGTCATAGATACTAAAAAATTTGCCCATACTTTCAAGCTCACCGCATTAGTTCCCTGATCAATCAGTCCCTCAAACAAATATTGCATAGGCTAAACCTTTTTAGAAGATTAATCAGACGATGTATCAAATTAAGTGAGTTTGATATTAGCTTTAAGCCATAAAAGGCCATCAAAGGACAAGTTTTAATTGACTTCATAAATGAACACCCTATTTTAAAGATACTAATAGTGCAACAGTTCTATACCAATAAAGTGAAAAAGAACAGTTTGTTAAATAAACAATGAGTGTAGAAATTTTTCATCAACTAGGCCTCCAATGCCTAAGGATGCAAAGCTAGCATTGTTCTTATAAGCCCTGAAAGAGAAAAGGTAATGGGTATTGGTGTTGTATATCTTAAAACTATTTGTATTATCGATTTGGGGCATAGTATATAGAATTATTGTCTTAAATATGTGTTTAACATATTTATTAATAAAAAAATTATTTCAATTCATATGTGTATATGCTTGTAATAGTCAATATTTAAGTTCAAGAGTATTTTTGTTATTTTATTAAATTAAAGATATTTTTATTATTTTTTAAAATTACATATTTGAACAATATTATTAGTTAAATAAGATGGTATTAACATATATAGGGTGTTTTAAGAGATTTTAGAAGAAGTTAATTTAATTTAAAAAAGTTTTCATGATGTATTATTTGCGCACCTAAGTTTCTAAATTAAATTTTTTTTTATTGAGAGATCTTTATGATCCATTTATTTTTATTGAAAGAGAACAAAAATATAATTGTATAGAAACAAAAATGAGTGAAATTAGAGTTAAAACGAGAGAGAAATTAGCATTTGAAGTAAACTAGGAATTTGAATGATATTGTTAAGAGTTCGAGTGAAATTTTTCTAAGGGATATGAACAAAATTTTCTTGTGTATCAATAATTAAATCAAATGTATTGATATATGGCTTCAAAGATCTCGATACTTATGTGCGAGTGACAAAACTTAGAGACGTAAATTGTGTAAACTTTGTCATTTTAGAGTAGTTTGTAGTATTTTGACCATATCTTAAGACATATAACTCTAATTTAGATGATTCTTAATACGTTAAAAAGATGATTCAATTATATACGACTTTTATATTGATTATTTTCACTGATGAAGTCATTTGATAGTTCAAAATGATATATTTTTGAACTCATCTGGTGATAAAATAATTTTAAGTAGCCTTTAATTTTCAGAGTATAACTTTTCATAGAAGTAATTAAATATAGTGATTCTTGAACCATTGAAAAGTTAGTAAGATTATCTATAACTTTTATTCTTGTAATTTGGCCTAAATCTTGCATTATAAGCGATAGAAGGACAAAAATTAACATCATAGAAGAAGATGCAAAGGAGTGAGTATTGATGCCTAAGACTTAAAGATATCAATACTTTCACTCTTAAGTATTGATATAGGGCTAAAATTGAATTTATAAAGGTATTGATACCTAAACAAAAGTATCAATATATTCAAAAAAAAAATAAGCCATTTTGAGGAGGATTTGACGCCCAGACTAAATGTATCGATACCTAGATAAAAATATCGATACGTATTGATGAAGACTTTATTAAACTAAAGCAAAAATCAATAATATCGATACTTTAAAGTAAAGGTATCAATACTCAAGCTAGAAAATATCGATATTTAGCTTAATATATCAATACTTTAAGACGAAATGATATATGGTGATCATAGAAACTAGATTTTTAACTTGTAAAAACTCTATTTTATCCAATCGAAATGCAATCTCTACCATTCTTTTTATATTTTTAAGGATAAATTATTATTTTTTCAACCCATTTACTAGTATATGAAATTGAATAGGGGCTAAATCAATTCATTCTTCTTCCTTTTCATTGACATTTGCTTCCATTTAGAAAAAAACAATATATAAAGCCTTTTTATTTCAATTTCATCTAATTTCTTTCTCATTTTACTAAATAAACTACTATTTTTTACTATAAAACTATAGTATTCAATATTCTTTATGAGTAAAGATTAGTATTTTCTCATTTAATCAAGAATTTAAGTTAAAAATATTAGGTAGGGCTTGAGAATAAAATTAGGAATTTTTTTAATAAAGAAATAACTCTGCTTCGTCAAATTCTAAAGAATTTCATGATAAGATTTATAACCCATTTGAGTTTATTGGAAACTTAATAGAGGTTATGACCTAAGGTTAGCTATATATTATGACATTTTAAT
>JAWDEX010190715.1:0-12755 GCA_035221805.1 Trichilia hirta | reverse complement strand
TATCCCACCATTATTTGGATAAATGGCGACTCCATTTAAAAATTTTTCTTTACGTCAAATTTTGGACGACGTCAACATCCGTCTATCATTCTAAAAAAATTTTAAATTATTACCTAAAATTGAGAGTTCGGGCTCATTATATTTATTTCTCTCTTAATTAGTTTTTAAAGGCATTAATAGTCTCTCAATTCATTAATTGTCTAAATTATACTCTCTATTATTTCAATGTAAGACAACCTCTCTAAGTGCTTCATCCTAAGTTTAATATTAACTAATTCTTAATCAACAAATTAAAGTCATCAATCATAGAATAGCATAAATAAGCCAATAGAAAAGATTCAATTCATGAAGTAGGCAAATAAATCATTCACAAAACATCAATGATATCAAATCTCTAAATTATAAGTTTAAATTAATATAAAAACTAAAATAAATACAATACAAATCAATATTCTCATAGTTTATTTAAAAAAAAGGAAGCAAAACCCAAGATCAATCCGCTTCTAATCTTCGCATTTCGTTATCTCTAAATGCAATTTCCATGGAAATTTCAAGGTTTCTCTCATTTTAGACGTAGTAGTTGGCTTCCCTTGAAGACCTAAGAAATCTCTTTGTATAGAAAGCCAAAAGAAAGTTAAAAATAAAGAAGACACGTGCAATGGTGCTGCTAAATCTAGGGGGTTATTACCAGGCACTACAGCACTCATATTCTATTCCTTGTGATACAGAGCACTACAGTGTCCAAAATGACCACTGCAACCCTAACTAGCTACCGCTCACTAGCTCTTCTGCAATGACTTTACTTCAAATTTACTGTAAGCATAGTAAACAATTTCTTTAGCATTTAGATTCTTTACGAAAAGCTTTTTTTTCATGAAATTAGCTTTTTAATGCAACTTAAATCACTAAATTCTGATTTAGAAACGAGGATTGAATAGTACACTTGTGTAGAATGATCTTTTTCCATTTAAAGACACGTTATAATAAGTGAGGTGTTACTACCTAGAGTTACTCTAATTAAAGATTACTATCTAGGGTTAGTCTTACAAAGGATTAGTATAAATATTTTAGTATGTCACAATAATTCAACTTACGAGTGAAAATTCCTTCTCATATTCCATTTTTATTATTCCTTAAGTTTTAGCTCTGCTATTCAATTGAAGATGTTTTGTTGTGTTGTCATTGCAGTATTCCTAATTTTGTTACTATTCGACAGTATAACTGCTGCAGCATGTAAGTATTGTTGTTTAAGCTACAAAGTTTTTAGGTTTTAAGTTCGAAGTACTGTTAAGGATCACACTCACTTAACAAATTAATTTGACACCAACAGCAATAGTAATTGGCACAAATGAAATAATAAGTAGAAGACTGATTGAAGATTATAATTAGTAATTTGATTTGATTTTGTTTGATTTGCCAATAGCTATTATTTTCTTTTTCCCTTGTTTGTCAAAACACAAAAGTACATAAAATTTATCTTTATTTAGAGACAATAAGCATGTTTTATTATATTAATCTGGGTTGATCCAATTTATAAAATTTAAGACCGTTCATGTTTTCTATTGTGTCAAATTTTTAAAATGTCGATCCAATCCAAGTTTATGACTCCAATAAATATGTATTTTTTATTTTTAAATATTTTTTAAAATTTTAATTAATTAAAATGATTTAAATCTCATTAAAATTGACTTTTAACAACTTTTGTTATTTATATTATTTTTTTATTTTTAAATTATTTTAAAATATATTAATTACTTCTTGGCATTTTCGTCCCAACGAGCGTCCTGACTTATCGGTCATTCGAGTTTGAAATAGGAATCTAATGTAAACCCGCGTAAGCCTATGTTGTGGTACTATTCCTCATGTTGGGCACATGTCATCCCAGCCCATTTGTCACCTTTATTTATGTTATAGCTTCTAAATTCTTAAATTTTATAATTAGGTAAAATAATTATAAAAAAAATAGATATTAATTAAATTATTATTTATTTAATGTTAAAGATATTCTATATCACATGAATCCTAATTTTTTCATATCCAACTCCAATCTTTTCCTAAATTAAAGTATATTTACTCATTTATATATTATTTTAAAATGGGAAAGAAGAAAATATGCAATAGACAGATAGATAGATATAAATATAGATATACAGATATCGATATGGCAAAAAATAATTTAAAAAAAGAAAAGATAGATCGTAATATAGAATAAAGTTATTTTTGGCCTAATATGTAATTAATTTATAAATTATTTTAAATTTTAAGATTTGGATCTGATTTTTTTAAATTAAATTTTTTGTTTAAATTAATTCATAGTTTTTCTTTTCATTAGATTCATATAATTCAACAGTAGATAAAATTATTAAGTTGATAATATTAGATTTTAATTTTTAATTTTAAATTTAACCATTTTAAGTAAAAAATTTAGACAAAGAAAATGTCATTTGAAACAATTTTATCTTGTGCATAAATGAGTGAGGTGCGGTTTACCCCAGAGGGTGGGCGGGAATATCTTCATCCATGATGGTGTCAAGCCCAGCCCAGCCAACCAGTCCAATGCCACGTAAAGACAAGACAAAGATTCAAAGATATCCTATTTACTATTTAAAAATTTGAAATAGGGGTTCGTATAGTTTGAAACAATTAAAAATACTCTTACTTTTTTTCTTTTTTTTTTGTGACAAATACTTCTTTCATGAAAAATATTTTTTGCAGTATTATTTTTTCTATTAATTGTCTTTTTTGTGGTGTAATTATTATTATATCCCTAACTTTTATAAAAATATAAATTTTTGAATTTTGAAACTTCATATATATATATATCAAATTAAATTTTCTATTACATAACATAAAAAGTTATAGTTAATAATATATTAATAAAATATTATTTTATAAATATCATTACATTGTTATTATTTTTTAATATTATTATTCCATTGTTTATTATAAGAATATTAATATTAAAAATAAATTTTTACAACCACTGTCAAATTTCAATTTAATTATAACAAATTATTTAAATTTAACATTTACAAAATTGTTATGATAATAACAATAATAACAACGAATTAATAATTTACTTATTAATAATTAACATTATAGGTAAAGGTAAAATTTAATAAAATGTAAACTTTAATTCTATCATTTAAAAAAAAAAACTCTCAAAATTTTTTAAATTTATACTTTTGCGAAAGTTAGAAATATAACGATAATTACAACATTAAGAAAGTCAATTAACTAAGAAAATAATACTACAGGAGTATTTATAAATAATTTTTAATTTTAGAAAAATATTTATCATAAAAGAAAAAGCAAAATTATTTGTAATTTTTTTAAAATGATAAGGCGTACTTGTCATACTCCATTTTAAATAGGTCATAGTAAGACCAGCAAAATACGAATCTTTAATGAGAGATCATCAAAGCAAAGAAAAAGTCAATTTCTCTCACGTAGAATAAAGATTGAGTTTTCGTTCTACGGTAACTTGTTAGTATTAATTAAACAATCAATTCATGAATAGAAGAACCGATATCTTTTATTTATTATTTTTTTTTTTTTGGATATGTATTGTTTAAAGAATAGAAAAGAAATGAGAAAGAATATCAGAAAGGAATAGAAAGAAATTCCTTTCTTTGCTTTTTCAAAGAATAATGGATGAAAAGGATTTCATTAATTTTGTTATTTACATTAAAATATCCTCAAGTCTTAAATTTATTGATATTTACTAATAAATTAATATTTTTATTATTTTTTCTTTTCAAATGAAAATAATTTTTTTCAAAAAATTTTACATTCAAATAATTTTCAACATATTTTATTTAATTAATTATTATAATAAATATTTAATAATATTCTTAATTTAAATATATTCAGCACTATAATTATAATTAATTAATATTTAATAAACTTGCTAAAAATAATTGACAAAATAAAGATATACATCCAAACTCCAAGTATTTTCAAAGTTTACTAATACAAATTTATTATAATATTAAAATATCAATATATTTAATTATTTATTATAGAATATAATTAAATTAAATTTATTCATAAAATTTGATTACCTACTAATTTTATTTTTAAATGTAATTTCTTTTATTCTTTAAATTGATATTCGAAATGTGGAGTATACACTTGATTGTATTGTAACTTATTAATTTTGTTATTAATCAAAAAGAATTATAAATTAATAAAGCTATAAAATAATACTTGTCACCAATGTTAGATATTTAATATCATTTGATTTTAGTTATAGATAAGCAATCAATTCGGCTTTCATCTAATTGAAGTAATTCTAACCTACTTCAATATAGAAATGTTTTGTTGCACAATATTAGGAATACATTCTTAGTTAATGTACAGCCTTATTAATTAATAAATATAATAAATATATTCTCACTTAGTATAAATATTATATTAAAAAATATTTAATATACTAAGTTGTTAATAAATTGTTATTTAAAAATAGCAAATAAAATATATGAAAAAATTAATTTTACAGATAATGAAACGACCACCAAATTAATAACTATAGTTGTAATAAGATGATGTTGAATTTATAAATAAAAAATAAAAGTACAAATTTATAAACAAAAAATAAAAATTATAGTAATAATTATAAACTAATTTATAAGTTAAACTTATAATGAAATATGTTGAATTTATAAACTAAAATAAAATACGAAATTAATAATTAAAAATATTTAATTGAATTATTTTAGTGGACAGATTAACCGATTTTGTTTTTTTATTTTAAATATTTAATTGAATTATTTTAGTCTAATCATTTTTATATCAATTACAATATTCAATTGAAATCATGAATGGTTTCATGGGTAAATTTGAAAAAATACACATTAAAACAGAGAGGAATCAGGATTCCAATCACCTAATTACAGTTCCAGCGGAATTATCTTTTTGTACCAATTTGCACAATCAAACACAAGAAAAAGGAAATCTTTCGGAATTATGGAATCCTCATTCCTTTCCTTCAAAAAATTATCTGAACCCAATATATCCTCAAAGTATTGCCTTTCACTTTTAAGCATAAAACTTCTGTTTCGTTTCCTGTAAAATAGGAACATTCAAATAACTGAGTCAAATTTAAGATACACAATTTTATTTTTTAAAAAATAATAGATAAATGCAAATTATTTTTTTTTTTACAATTTTAACAAATAAAAATTTTATCTATAAAAGTTATAATATATTATAATTATGTTTTTGTTATATATTCTGTATAATCTTTTTAATTTTTATATAATAATAATCAAATTTATAAACTCCCACCTCAAAGATGAATAACTGCGAACAATTTATCATTGACCTGCTTCTAATTGAACAATTTGCTGATTGGTTACTCGTCAACAATAGACGTTGAGCTCGAAAGGAACGCGTCCATGTCGGGTAATATTTTAAGGGAAAATAGCTGAGTCATGCCCGTCCACTACCCCCATTACAAATACGTGTAATCAGCAAATTTCAACCGAGTAGGCTACTACGTACACAGCTAGTCCACAACGAGTGGAATTGAATTGGGCAACACAAACCCAATGAGCTGCAATCTAATAAGATAAAATGGACTCGGACCAATTCTTCTTTACGCGGCACTATGAATTGAACCATTCACATGGGAACAAATAGAAACCTAATGCACTACCTGTAACAGAACTTGCAACGAAATTGCTTCTTTAACGATTTCTCTCACAAATTCATCTAAATTCTGTCACCTTATTTCTAAAATTTCTTTATTCATTCACTTCTTAGTCATCCTTTGACTTAAGACGTTTTGTTTCTATGTATCTCACCATACGATCACATACCAATATCTCAAACGTTGCGTGGATGTGGTGGAAATGGAAAGAAAACAGGTTCCCAAGTTCCGGACTTCCCCTAGACCACATCAATTCAACATTTGTGGGTTCTTCTGTATAGATCTTATCTTATCCCCAAATGACACGCCACTAGGCATTTACACAGTAAAATTGACAGCTAGATCATCACAACATCCAATTTCCTAAGAAACAACTAGAAAAAAAATCTAATTCAAATGAAATTTTTTTCTTAACTCGATTATAACGACATTTTCTTCATCATTTTTTAATATATTTTTTCCCTGCATCTTTCTCGCCTATTATCTCTGCCAATTGGCATCGCATAAACCGTTGAATGGCAAAAAATTTAAACAGGTGATTGACTCGTGTTAATGACTTTCATAGATCGGTAGAATATTAATATTAAAGCGCGAATATCAAACCCATTTGGTTGCCTGCAGTCTACGACTATATCTTGCGTTGCGTTGGCAATTAGTTTAAGAAAAATGCAAGGGTCGGTTTGCTTAACTCGCTTGACGTGAGCCTTTATGGAATAATAAATTAATAATCCAGTAATTTTCTTTTTAATTAGTAGAAACAAGTACAAAGGATATATATATATATATATATATATATATATTGTGTAAGTCACTACAGCTTCATTCTTTATTTACTTTCTTAAGCTTGTGTCAACAAAATGATTATTGGCAAATGCTGTTTCACCACAACAGCAACGTGCATAAGTCATATCATATATCATTCCAAAAGTGATTATGAATTGTTTAATGTGTAATGATATGTTGAATATTTATTAATTGATGTTGATGTACATAGCTAAACGGAGTTCGATGTCATCACGGAATACTTTATAATCGTTTCAATACATGATCAATGGCAGGCGCATTTGAAAATTGATGATATTTTCTAATTGGACTCATCCATTGAAAAGCTGCAAGGTTCGTGTCATTTTACAATATACCATGGTGGGTGGTTACCCTGCAACTGACGCGTAGGGGGATGCAGATATGGTCTCCATAATAAATATATCCTCCGTTCATTTTTTCAATTATATATCTATAGGGATAATAAGTTATCTCAGTTTCAAAGTTTTTCCCTTTATCTATTTGAACATTTATTTAAATGTGCTTATGTGCATGTTTAGTGTAATTAGTTTTTATTTAATTTTAAAAAACTATAGATATGTTTGATAAATATTAATTTTTAGTAAAATTTACTCATTTTTTAATTATTATTATTATTATTATTATTATTATTACTATGTAATCACAATACTTCATACTAAATATATCTTAAACTAAGGGTTGTCATAACTAAAAATGTGTAACATCCCATGCTTTTGCGACTATTGTTTTAGCGTAAATTGATCAAAACTAATATATTGTCATAACTATAAGTGTGTAACACCTTATAATATTTTAATTATATTAAGAGCTAACGAACTCCGATTTAATTGATTTTTAATGTGTTAAAATGTTAATACAATAATCTCTAACTCTTATATTGGCAACTTTTCTTAATTAAATCATCTTCTAATCTAAAACGATAAATTTTCAAAGCATCTCTGGATAATAGTGTGTTTTTGCATACTCTTTAATTTTTAGGCCGTATCTTTCTCTAGAAAATTTCAATTCAGATGTTTTTTGAACCATTGGAAAACTTATTCAATAATTTATAATTTTTGTTTCTACCTTTAGTCATAAATCATTCATTAAAGGGGTCAAAAATAGATGAAGATATGCAAAACTAATTTTGAGCGCCACAATGCCACATATGAGTGCTGCAACACCCGCAAGGCTAGTTTTAGGTGCCACAGAGCCACAAATGGGTGCTATAATATTGAGAGATGCCCACAAGGTAGATTATGGGCTCCACAACACTATAAATGGGGACTTCAGTGCCCAAATGTGAGCTTCCTTTCCTTTTATTCTTTCTTATCATTTCTTTCTCTATTTTAAACCCTAAATCTCCCTTTCTCTCTCTAAATTTTATTATAATCAACTTTTAAATCATCAAATTGACCTTAAAAGTGTAATCTAAATTTTGATTAAGGTAAGATCTTGTGATTATTTATTTGATTTATTTAGGATTTATGAAACCCAAATTTAGATATTGCAATTTTTTAATGATTTGAGGTTATGAATGTTATAGAATTATATTTAAGATATTGATAGACTTGATTATACTGAGATTTGAGTTATTTAAAGCTTGGGCAATCGTGGAATCCTAGAATTCCAAGGTAGGAGACGATGAATAGTCTATCTAATATTTTCATTTAATTGAACCAACATAGTAGAGATTCTGCCTATTAGCATGTTAGAATAGATTTCAAAAATTTTTTAAAGTTAATATATCTATCAACTCTCTATAAATTAGAAAGATGTTGCGTATTTTAACTATAACTTGAGTTAAGCAATACCAAACTTACTTCTATAAAGTTTGTAAATTAGTTATCACCTTAGCCTTTCAATAAGTTATTCCAAGTTTGAATTAAGTTTATAGGTATTAATTCAAAAATATTTTCTTATCCACCATTTTTGACATTCACATATGTTGTTTTATATTCTAAATTCGCAAAAAGAACCTCTATCGTCGCCAGTATTTTAAACAAGTAGACTTGAAAGCTTGTTCTCTAGAGTGAGTAAATTTATTTTCAAATATTTTTGTTAATTTAACATATTTTGTGAAACTTATTATTTTCAATTTAGGAAACAGTTTATCATTATTATTTAGAATAAATTAAGTTGTAATTTCTAAATTGTTTAAAAAAATATTGATGAGTTAATTGAAATTAAGATCAGAAAGAAGCCACATATGATTTGGACTTGGATGGTTTTATAATCTTTTTCCTTTAACTATGGACTAAGTATTTAAAAACCAATTATTATACATACGTATGCATATATTATGGATTTATAAATGAATCTTGTGATTAAGAATCAATTTTTATTATTTTCCTTGCATTTTCGATTTTATGAAAGAATATGAATTTGATTTTGAACACAAATGCTTTAGCCATAATTTCTGTTTTTCCTTACCATAGCCAAGAGCTAAAAGGCAAAAAGTATACGTGCCTTGATTGCACATTCTAATATGTATATGTATAGATACTGGTACGATGTGAAAAGTAGGAGATGAAGGGAGATATGATATCTGATACCCAATATTTATATATATCTACATGTAGTTTTGATATATCTAAACTTTTGAAAATTAACTTTTGACTTTATAGAATTCTTGTGATTTGTACATTGAAGTGTTTTAATACTCTAAAACCTTTCAAAAAAAAATTCAAAGTTTGGTATCATACTCTTATATTTGAAGATGGAATTCTGAACAAAAATGTGTTTTAAGTGTTTGGTATGTACTAGCTAAGTTTTTCAAAAACTCAACCCACTACCCCACCCATCCACCACCTACCCCAATCTAAATATTTATAAGATTTATTTTCTAAATGAAGGCTCGTAGAAATTTTTAAGAGAATAGTGTTGAAATGCCAAATCCTCAATGTAATGACCTAGGAGTTTTGTTTTGTATAGATCTACTTATTTTGTGTACATGAGCATAACACCTAATAATATATATGTATATTGCATATCATTTGTATATTTTCTTATATGTGGTGTATATTGTATAATGGGATATGAAGCCCTTTTTGCATATTTATAAGTTTCTTGTTCTTGATTTGTACTTAATTGAAAGTGATTCCTAAATATAAATGTTTACATATAGGATTTTGACTAAGGATTATGGAGGTAGAATATCTTTACTTTCATGTTGATCACGATTCTTACTTTTGGGGTGTAATAAAATGGTATCAAGGTATGGTTTAGAGGTCAGTAACTGTAAGTAGAGTATAATGCTTTGTATGTGTAGTATGTCTGGCATACTTTTATGTAGGGTGTTATCTCTTTAAGTATTTAATGGTCTGCATGCTTTTTTTTTAATAGATAGTTTAGGTTAATTTATAAGCTATCTAATTCATGTATCTTAGTATCTAGATTATAGCGTCCTAAGATCGAATCACTCTAAGTAAAGGCCAAAGGGCTTCTTTCATGGCTCATCAACATTTTTAAATCTAGAGAGTTGTAAAAAAATTATGAAGTCAAACAGATTAACATTTTTAAAGAAAGTGCCAACACATTCAAGTTAAAATATTTCAATATCGATACATGTAGGATTTCAAAGTGTTGAAAGGAATTATAAATTAGATTAGGTCAACACTTTTTGATAAAGTATCAATACCTTTTGCATTTTAATAGTAAGTATCGATATATATATTTAAGGGATTGATACTTTACTTTTTTATCACTTTAATTTTGAAAAATATCATTCAAGTCTACTTATAAATAAAATTAATATTTAATATCATTCAAATTCCTATATTTAAAACTTTAAAATACAATCTTTATAAAATTAAATTTCAAAAATAAATAATAAGCCTAAACATTGTCTCATCTATTTACTAATTTCGCACATGCATGCAACTAAATATGATAAAAAAAATTATATTACCCATAAGTCTAAAAAAGAGGGTTCATATGCTTGAATAAGCTGAAATGGACTAAATAAGCACAAATTAATCCAATATAATAGCAAAAGAATTTTATTACTTTTTCTTTATTTAATGTATCTAAGGAAGATGATATTCATTTTATATAAAAAAAAGATATAATTTGAAATTTAATTTATAATAAATATAAAATATTAATTATGTACTCATAAAATATAAGTCATTACTGCCTATTACAATTCCACAAGTGTATAATTTTCAATAAAAAATATTAAGTTGTACTTTTAAATTAAAATTTAAGTCAACAAAGAGGTATAATAAATAGAATTAGAGACTTGGAGTTAGTTATAGCACATGGCTACTTAATTAAATAACTATATTATTTTATTTACTATTTTTTATTTGTTTTACCTACTAGTAAAAACTAGCTACTATTGCTTGCAGGAGAATCTCAATTCTTATTCTAATATCTATTTTACAATTTTCTATTTTTTAATTGATCCATCTTATTTTTTTCGTATACAATTTCAGATAATAGAGGAGAATCAAACTTAAAATAACCAAAACATCAATAGAAATCAGAAATTAGATTATCGATCAACAAACTTTGATCATTTTACAGTTTTGAACAAATTAGAGGATGATTAATAAACACTTGAATGCCACTATTGTAAACAAATAATGTAATATAAGCTTCTGCAAACTTAAAATATCATAAAAGTAAATGTTTAGAGAATAATGAATGAAATAATATTTTATTTAATTATTTTCGTGAATATAACTATTTGTATCCTTTTTCACACCCCATTTTATAAGATTCATAAGTGAAAACTGCTGCAAGCTCTTGAGATATATTTCAATACTCCAAAATGCATCATAAGGACATGCAAGGCTTTTTAATATCTATACCATACTCAATACTCATTAATTTTAATAACTTGTTTCATATATTCTTCTATCTCAACACATATCATAATTATTACAAAATAAATCATCATTACTCAATAAAATATTCAAATAAAATCTAATCTATAATATATTTTTAAATTCATGCAAAATACATAAATACAATAAAATCTCCAATGGATTTGAAAATTTTAATGTGTGAGTTAGGTAAGAAGAACCTACCAAAATAACACAATGTAGAATCCCAACTAAACTTGAGATTTATAAAGTACTAATATAAGTAAATAATTGTTCTATTAATTAAGGTAAAAAGTAAGAATGATTAAGGCTTATTTTGGTAATTTTGGCATGATTACTGTAACAGTATCAAAATTTGGACGGGTTAATACTGAATAAAAGCTTGTAACACATAGAGCACCATACTATAAACGACACTCGAATTGGATAAGTATTAAAAGAGTTACGGCTTTTTATGCTAATTACATAAAATTGCAACTCAATTTTTAAAACAGCTTACCTATAGCAACATTATTTTTCATAAATCTTAATATTAGATAGAAGCTCATGATGTATAGAGTCCAACGCTACAAATGGTACTCAATTTGGATAAGAAATGATAACATTATGACATTTTTGTGAAAATCTTAGCAATGAATCGGGAGTTAAAAAATCAAGTCTATTATAAAGATAGATCACGAAATATAGGCCGAGATATAGAATGGAGAGAGAAGTAATAATTTTGTCTGAAATAACAATTTTTTCAAAATGACAATTTTGCCCTTGTGTGCATATATATATGATGTGTAGCCGAGTTATTTCATTTGGAGAGGGAGAAGAGTTTAGAGTAAAAAGAGAAAATAGAGAGAAAAAGTTCATCTCGCCATAACTTTGTGTATAGATGTCAGATTGATGCACTGTTTGCACCAGTGAACTCTTGTTGACAAGAGAAATCAGATTTTGATCACTAACTATAGAAAAAGTCACTGAAATAGTACCCACATACATACTATAACACTATTGAAAAATTATCATTTTTTTGCAATTCAGCTTTAAAAATAAAATGTTTTACTTTCTAAAGACTAGATAAACTCCTAATGAGTAGTTTCTCCTATAAAACCTAGTTTTTCATGAGTTTAAATGGTGGTTAGACTATAGTTTATGAGTTGATAATTATAATTGGTTGGTTTGAAGATTTATGATCAATGACTATATAAGGTTATTATACGAGTGTGTAATTTTGAATGATTGTATATTGGGTATGTTAGAATTACAAACATTTAAAAAGAATTGGGTTAGAAACACTTGCGTATCAAGTATTCGACAAAATGCCTAAGTGATCGTAAGTGTAACATTGATGAGTGCATAAAAGTGTATGAGTATTAAGGTTTAAATTCATCATTTTATATTTTGAATATAATTAATTCCCTCAAATTATGTATATTTCTAGTCTTTGGAATAAATTTTAAGTTATTGGTAATTTGTGTTTATTTTTGTCTTTGATGCAG
>JAWDEX010190695.1:0-12758 GCA_035221805.1 Trichilia hirta | reverse complement strand
ACGGCTGAATTTGATGTAGATTGGTGGGACCTACCACCACTCCTTTTAGCTCGTGCTTCTGATGAAGTTGGTGAACGGGAGTTTCTGGACTTGGAGAACCTGGTGGTGCAAGCGACGATGTCCAAGAGCCGACGAACGTGAGCAACTGCCTGAGATTCATCGGTGTAGTCCTCTGCGTGTGACAGTGGCAGAAATGTAAATAAGAAAGAATTGCTGGGTAAAGTTTGGATAATAATAATAATAATAATAATAATAATAATACGTTATTATATTAAATTTACGTAAAAATCAGTATTAATTATGTTATGGTACAGTCTAAAGAAATGGTCAATAAATTTTCTTCTATATCTACCTACTGATATTTTATAGAAAATTAGCATTAAAATATTAAATGTTTCCTTGCAGGTTGGGACCAAATACGACAAGCCGTTTTGGTAATTTACTTGCTGAATTAGCCATTCAGTTACAGCTAAGTACCGTACTCTAGCTAGCAAGAATCTTCCCCGAGACGGAAAAGTATAAAACTATGAATCTCAGTCGGGTTAGAGAAAAAAATTTTTAAAACTTGACAAGTTAGTCAAATCAAAAGAGGAAATTTCTCAAAGGAATACAAAAATTTTGAATAAAATTATATGAATTATATTATTTATTTTAATTATATCTTAATTACTTAAATAATTATAAATCATAAAATTTTATTTAATACGTACTCTCAATAAAAATAGAAATTAATTTCACAAATTATGAAAAAATTATAATAACTTTTATATATAAATAAATTTAATTTTACAAATATATAAAAAAATTGAACTCTTAACCCTATAACGAGATAATGAAATGAATATAACCAAATTGAATCGTGAAGGGGTAGATCTAAGATTTTCTATAAGGCTGAGCTAAGAAGTAAATATTTAGTATACATAATTTTATAAATTTTTTAATAAAAATTATATGTTATAAATTATTTATTAACTTACTTTTAGAAAATTAAACAACTTTAATAACAGTTATATAGTATATTCTTTTAAAATAATATTTATGAGAAAAATGCGTTTATCACATATAAAAAAAATATATAATCTTTTAGAGATTAAAAAAAAAAAGATTAATATTAATTCTAAGACTATGATCAATATTAGTGAAACAAATTTTTTTTACAAAATTTTATAAAATATTTATATGATTTTATAATTATATAAATTTTTGATGTAATTCTTCTCAAATAATATATCCTAACCATGAATATGAATATAAAAATGACTATAAAATGAAAATATTACCTATTAATTTAGATATATAAAAAATAAATTAAAATTTTAGAATATTAAAAGTATTTTTATTTTTATTTAATTATTTAAAAAATGAATTAATCAAAAATTAAAAGGGAAATTATGAATTCTTTTAAGCCGAATGCTAAATCATTGTAAGGTCCTACCATTAAAAAAAATTGCTCTCTTCTCTAAAATTGCTATAGTTATGTAAAATTTATTAATCTTAAAAGGAGAAAAAAAAAAAGGATTACATAAATTGAGCAATAAATATTATTAAAAATATATTTAAAGTATAAAAGAAAATTGCATATCTATTTTTTTTAATATTAATATTAATTGGTAAAAAAAAAAAAAAAAAAACTCTACCAATAAAACCTGTAATTGCATATCAAAAATAGAATTGAAGTTTTTAATTAGCTGGACAATATCATATGTATTGTCATTCATTTTTCTTGGTCTGCGAAAGTGAGATATTTTCGAAGAAAAATGGTAAGACAAGACAAGAATATCTTTCTTATTCGCAATGTAAACGGAAGAAATTCTTTCATCTAATGATGCTTCATATTTTGAAGGAAAGTTATAATTGCATATTGGGACAGCTAAGCTATTAATTGAAATTATAAGTATATTAAAGTTCAAAATGTACAATCACATAGAAGTAGAAAATATCTTCTCAATTATAAAGAATTTTTTACTCCTGATTAATATCTTTAATTTTATTAAACAAGGTTATATGCTTCTCCAATGAATCAAATTTCTATTTATCTATTTAATCTCTAAGATTAACAAATTCTTTATTTGTATTTGCCCTGATTCAACAATATTTAAGTTTCTAAAATACGAAATGCCATCCATGACTAAAAGTAGCAGTGTAGCTCTGGCTTATAAATAAAAGAAAAAATTTGATTAGTTTAAAAATATAATATAATTATATTTAAATAGCATAGCATATATCCCACTTAAAAGAGTATAATGATGATAATTATTAGTAAATAAAATGAAACCCACGTGCATAGAAGTTGATTCTGAAAATTGGATATGAGAGATTCACCTACCTTCAATCATTCTCAACAAACATGGTTTGAGAGTCGTCACTTCAACTTTGTCATTCAATCTGTGCCCTTTGATCTGATTAAAAATTAATTAAGTTTATCAAAATAAATAATTGAAGTAGAAAAAATATAATACGTAGAGTGTAATCTTACATTAAAAGAAAGAGAGAGAAAATAAAATTAAAATATTCATAACTTACCTCATGGGAAAGAGAATAGTTTGTCAGATGGCAAGTTTCTACATTGGAAGCTAATAATTTCCTCACATCAAGTATCTTATCAGTGGAGATACCCTTCAGAAAAATTTAAAATTTTTAATTAATAAGCAATTTATTCATATAAAATTTATAAATATGTGCTAATATTTTGTTGCTTAATTAATTGTTAAGAGAAAAGAATATACCTTGAGAATAATTTGTGATTCATATGGGGAGATTACTGCGATGTCAAGGACACTGGGCACTACTGGATATGACAAAAACAGATCGGAATCCAAGAATCAATCCATGGAAAACGAAAAAAAGCACTTTCGAAAAGCTTTCAGAAGCACTTTTCCTTGTAGAGAAAGAAAGATCAATTCAAACCTTTCTCTTCTTTCTTCTTCTTTTCAGACTTGGCTTTATTGGACTTGCCTCTTCCTGATCTTGGGGCCATTGATTTCCTTTGAAAAAAACAGCTACATATTTGAACAAAAATTCAAGCACCCATTTTCAAAAACATTGATACTACCAAACAATAGTCAAGAAAATACTAAAGGTTAACCAATTAATTAACTAATAAAACACATTGAAATGAGAATGGAGAAGAACAGAAGAAGACTCAAATACAAACAAGTAGGGGGAAGAGAAGCTTTTCCAGAAGCACTTTTAAAAGAAGCTAAATAGATAAGATAGGGTTTTGGTTGGGTTTACCTTTTTGAAGATTGGCAAGCAATCCTAGCCTCTCCTTGTTGCTAAAAGCTTGATTTCCCCTCTGTCCGTCTTTTGAACGATAATTGTGATGTGGCCTTATAATAGGAGTAGAGAGGAAACCCCATGCATGACGACAACACCACCAAAAGTGGGCCAAAGTAATAAATCAACCCTTTTAATTTATGCCACGTGGCAGATTGATGGTGGATTGCAGTCCGTTTTGTTTTATCACATGTTAGTGCCTTGGTTTTCCCTCTTGCGAGCTGTGGTCCGTGAGTTGGTGATTAATGATTTAAAGACTATGAATTTGGAGCATTATAAAAAATATTATATATACATTATTGGATTTGATGGAGGAGATTCTAGAGATAAGTATTTGTTAAGGACTTTAATGAAGAAAAAAATGTTGTCACATTTTTCATGGTTATTTGTTTGCTATCATCATCGTTTAATACGCATACATAGGTACAGATTTTCAACTTTCATGGCATAAATTTTATTTCATTTCTGTTTGTTAAAATGACAATAATTCCAAGGATTCATTTGTTGAAAAAAGTGTGCGATATTATGTTATTCAAAATTATTGAGGAAATATATTTAAATTTATCATGTTTTTATTTAATTTAAAAACAAAATAAATAAAAATGTTATTACAATTTAAAAATATTAAATACGGTCATTATATTATAAGACGACAACGAATCATATGATTATTAAGAATTTTCCTTAATTTTTATTTTTTAAATCTTATTTCATTCTATTTGAGTTTGAGTATATTAAAATAGTATTTTTAAAGGAGATAATAGAGTTTTATTATATATTTTTAATTTTTTTAATATAAGTCTTCACTAATAATTTTAAGTATAAATCAAAACAATCATAAAGACAATCTATACACATACATACATACAATAGGCATATGTTTTTAATTTTTATGATAAATGTTTAAGTAAATATAACTCTTATAAGGATCCATTTATTGAAAAAGGTGTATTAGTATATTTTTTTAATTAAGGGTACCATAAAATTAATAAAATAATATTAAGTTATTTTCAACATTATAAATATTTTAAAATAACTGGAAAAAAATTTCTTTCAAAAGTTTAAAATTTAAGTTTCTTCAAATAGAAGTAAAATAATTTGTTTAATTATTCAAAAACTCTAGTTTGATTGCAAATAAACGACACAAAACAATTTTAAAATATTTTAACATCAAAGTAATTTTTTTAATTAATAAAAAAATCAAATAAAAAAGGCACTAATAATTTAGTGATATATCATGTCATTTAAAATTATTAAGAAACATATTCAAATTTGTACCCTCAACGAGTGTACCTTGATAAATAAAAATATGCTGGACAACTTTAAGTTAGTTATGTATTTGAATTTAAGGAGTGTAATTTTTTATAAGAATTTGGGGTAATTAAAAAATTTTAGTCATTCTCAACACTGCATCGTTTGATGATCTCTAGATACGCAAAACGATTGCAGCATGCGCTGGTCTCGTGTTCCACGTAACAGACACCACAGTTTGAGCTCCACAAAAATTAGTGTTTCTCGCTATATACAAAAAAAAGAAATATTTAAATTTATTTGTGTTTTAAAATTAAAATATTATTATAATTTATATATTTAAGTATTCACATTTTAATCATGGATCTATGGAAAGCTTAATACATACACATATTATAAAAATTGTAAATCTCCACTCATTTATAATAATTTTTATTCCCAATCAATTAGGAAACCTTTTCCATTAAGAAAAAATGCCAAATAAATATACTATCATTATTTTTATGAAAAAAAAAAATTTTATAAAAATTTAAGTTAAAATGAAAATTCAACCCACCCTGCATTTGTTCATAAATGAAAGGAAAACATGTAAAGCAATATTCAGTGTTAGGTTAAATTCAAAACCATTTTTTCAACTCACAGCAACTCATTTACAATCCCATAACTCGATTGATTCTCCTATATATTCAATTTGATCATGTGGAGAAGCAATGATATATCACGCAAATTAACTAAGTGCTATAAAAAAGGCTTTTGATATTGTTGTGATTGTCATCATGTTTTGCAACTTAAGTTGAAAATATTTATTATCTCTTATATTTTTATACATACATATCATGAGATCTTTGTAAAGGTACCATTATTATTAATATTATTTATTATTCAACTTCTCAACTCTATTTACCCATACAACTTTTAATTGCAATGCAAAAGTTAAAGCTTCTCTCCTAGTCACATTGATTGAAATCTATCACCAAAGTTGTACAAATGTTAGAAAAAAATTAAGTTAAGAAAACAGATAAAGCATATACACTCGGGATTTTCTCTTTCTTTTTAAGTTATAATATATGCTTCTTTTTTCTAATTTTTTAAGAATTTTTTAATGGATAAATTTTTAGTAAAGTTATTTTTAATTTTACACACTCAAATCTCACTCCATCTCATACACACAAATGAAATTGAGTCTGAGTAGAAGTAAAAAAATATTGACTTGTTTATACTAATATGAATTATCCAAATGGAGCTTGAAGAGCATAGACTTTTAATCAATTAATTACTACATTTTAGCCACAACGCTAAATATAAGTATATAAATAAATTTATACAATTATAATTTTTAAAATACACATATCTACTCGTTCTACCTCAAACATTAAAATAAAATTAAAAATATGTTTATTCAATTTTGAGTGGTATAAAATTATTATAAAATATCTATTATTGTACTTTGAAATAATCTATATAAAATATTTAATAATTAATTATAAATATTGATCTTTTGTTGACAAAAACAAATATATTTAAATACTAGGTGTTGCATTTACCCATTACATTGCTAGAGGGCGGCCAATTTAATTGACCATTTTTTTCTTTGGAACGACCAAATTATTTTGCGCCTGTGGTGTATAAATAGAGAGAGTTGGCTTTGTCTTTTATTAATTTTTATACTATTTGGCCCAATTCGTAATTGATTAATTAATGGAAGTCAGTTTTATAATACAATGCAAATAAGTCAAAGAATTTTAATAGCTTCACGTTGTCACATTTCAAAATCAATTCAACTTCCTTACTACATAAATAAGATTACTCTATGTAAAGTTAAAAATATCAAATTCATATCTCAATTAATAAATATTTACTTAATAATTAATATAATCATAAGTGAAGTAGTTGACTGTATTATTATATTGTTAATTTATATGGGACGGACTACAATATTTTGATGTAATTATATATACTTTAATTTCAGTAAAATTATTAATGTTTTTATTTTTACATGAAGATATTTATGTAATCCGTTTATATTTCAACATCTAAAAATTTTACATTTGTAACTTTGTTATTAACAAAATTATTTATAGAATATATTTTAAAATTAACGTTAGTATTTTAATTTAATTTGTTATAAATCAATTCATAAATCAAATTCAACGGCTGATATGAGTTGACACCAGGATGATGTAACTAAGCTTTTAATATAAATATAAAGTGTAGAACAAAGTTTTCAAGAACAAAATAATTGTACCATTTGAAAAATCTATACATATTTATATGATATAATGTGATATGATATGGACTAAGACTGCCCATCAATTTTAATGTTCTTCCTATTCTTAAGCTACTACTAGGGTTCCATCATTTTCTATTTTTTCTTTCTTACTTTGTGATGGCCCTACACTCCAAATTTCATTTTCTTATGTTAAGATTTATTATCAAACATGTGATTCATATGTAGGAATATGGATTGACTTATAATAAAGCAGGATGCTCATGTGTTGTGAATGTACAATTGTTAAATATGTTTGGTTATTATAGTGAATTTTCTTCAGTAGCTAATTTGTAAATGTTTATAATATTTTTATTGATTTATTTAAAATATAATTATGCCCTTCCATTTTTTTTCTAAAATTCAATCTTAATTAGGGTAAAACTCTAAAAAATAAAATTTATATAAAAATATAATATGTGGCTAGAATATATGTAAAATTTATGTAAAAAATGACAATTTTATTTATTAATTATAAATAAAAGAATTAAATTTATGCCTATTTTTGTTATCATATAAACAATTCTTAAAAATGTATCAATACTTTTAGTAAATAATATTTCACTTTCATCTCACAATTAAGTCTTTATCAAAGATTAACAATTTTTATTTGACAGCTAGCTAGTATTTATCAAACACGTGTCGGATTTCATTCATTTAACAGTAAGAAGAAATATACGAAAATTTAAGAAATAGACGTGTTAGTCGAATTTAAAATTTTATCTGAAAAATGGGAGAAGCTAAGCAAGGGTATTATGCAATTAAAATAGGCTGATTTATAAATAACATTTTTTTTATATTATTTATATTAAAAATAATAAATTCATAGCTAAAAGGGGATTGATTATGAAATAGATTTGTTCGGTTTTCTTATAATTTTTCAAATAAAACTTAATAAAGCAGAGATTTTACAAGTAAAGTTTATTGGCGTAAGGCTTTTCACTTGTTGGAAAAAATTACCATAGTAAATACGTTGCGAAATAATTTTTACCTCTTTGCGTTATTAAAATAGGATTGTGTACTAAAATAATATACCAGAAAATAAAATCACAGTAAAAGAGACTATACTCACCATGGGCTTAATAAACAAAAATTAAATATCATTAGAGGCTCACAACTCTCAAGAACAATGATTTTGACACTGTACAAGAAAAATAAATGATCTCATTAAATGGGCTTAACAAACAAAAATTAAAGAAAAACTAAAAAAAAAAAAAAAAATTATATAGATTTTTTCTTATCCTAATCTTACATGAAAATAACTTTCATGTAGAATTTGACTTTATCTTTTTCCATTCTTTGTTGGATTGGAAAACTCATACATAAGGTAGAATCCTAATCCAACAAATCTCCCTCTTTTACCTTATATAGGGATTAACATCAAGCTCGCTTTCTACTTGCATACTTTAAGCTTCTCATTAGACAATGAATTTGTCATCATATCTAATCCATTTTTAGCTGTATGGATTTGTTTAAGTTGTGGCAATTTCTTTTCAAGCACATCTGTTTCAAGTGATAACTTAATGTGCTTTGAGTTTGAATGAGAGGTTGAGTTCTTCGACAAATGAATAGCACTTTGATTATAGCAGTAGATAACATAGTTTTCTCACTTCAAATCTAACTCTTGTAGGAATATTATTAACATCCAACAGTTAATACATAAGGCATTCTTTTCATCTCTTCTTTTCAGAATATTGCTCGAAGCTAAGCTTAAAATCGTCTGTAAATGGAGAACAAACTGGTTTTGTCTTTTCCATGTAAATCTTTCAAGGACTTTTCCAATTTCAATTTTTTGAGATATTCATGACTTTTCTAGGTGATCTTCATGGCAAGAATCTATTTTGCCAATCCCAAGTCCTACATGGGAAAAGACTTGCTAATTCTCTCTTCAGTCTGTTAATTTTGTTAACATCATGACTAACAATTAATGTATCATCCACGTAAAGTAAGAGAATGATGAAATTGCCGTTAATAATTTTTTTCATAAAAATAAAAGGATCAGCTGTAGTTTTGTTGAAGCTAAGATTCTTCATAAAAGAATTAAATTTCTTATACCATTGCCTTGGTGCCTACTTTAACCCATATAAGCTTTTCTTCAAGTTACACGCAAAGGATTTTTTGCCTTTTAACTTCAAACCGTTTAGATTTCTCCGTATATATTTCCTCTCCTAATTCACCATGTAGGAATGCTACCTTAATATCAAGCTGTTTGATCTCCGAGTTCAAGGATACTGTCAAGAAAAAAAATAACTTGGATAGAAGACAACTTTACTACCGGATAAAATATTTCATCAAAGATGACTCTTTTTTCTGCTCAAACTCTTTTACAGCTGATCTAGCCTTGTACCTCAATTGTGAATTCGTTTCAGTCTTCAACATGTAAATTCATTTGCACTTTAGAGCGCTTTTATCCTTAGGTAATTTTACCAAGTTATAAGTATGACTTATATGCAAAAATTTTCTCTCTTTTCGCATGGTTGTATATCACTCATTCTTCTGTTGGTGAGACATACTAATATATCTGGATGTAATACGTATTTATGTGAGAATACTTTGTAAAAGATTGTTTTTCTCTTATAAATCTTCTCAATTGAACAAAAAAATAGTCTAACATGTTATATTCATATTGTGTAGCTAGCTTGCAATAAATATACGGTGTAGCACAAAATTTTCAAGAACAAAATGATTCTGCAATTTAAAAAATTTATACATATTATATGATACGGACTATGACTATCCATCAATTTTAATATAGTTACTATTCTTATAGCTACTACTAGGGTTTCATCATTTTATATTTTTCTTCCTTACTTTGTGATGGACCGACCCTACACTCCATATTTCTTTTTCCTGTGTTAAGATTTATGATCAAACATGTGATTCAGTTGTAGGAATATGGATTGAATTACACAAAATTATCTTTTATACATACTTATTAAAAACCCATATAATATCTTTTTTCAATAAAATTTCACTTTCACCTCACAACTAGTCTTTATTAAATACTATCAACTTTTATTTGATAATTAACTAATATTTATTAAACAAACATCAACTTTCATTGAATATACGATAAGCTGCAAAATAGACATGTTAATTGATTTCAAAATTTTATCAGGAAAAAAAGCGAGAAGCTAACCAAGGGTATTATTCAATTACAATGGATGTATTTATAAATAATGATTTTGATATTATTTATATTAAAAATAATAAATTCATAGCTAAAAAATGGACTTATTATGAAACTTATTGGTGTCTGTTTGGTATAATTTTTTAAGTAGAAGTTTTTGAAGTAGAGTTTTTATAAGTAAAACTTATTGGAGCATAACTTTTAACCTGGTGGAAAAAACTACCAAAATAATAAGTTGTAGAATAACTTATTTCCCCTTTGTTTAATTAAAATAGAGTTGTTTATCAAAATAAAATATCAGAAAACAAAATTACAATAAAAGAGACAAGTCAATTTTTTACATTGAAAAACCACGAAAATAAAGAACTATAGGATTCTAGTCCAATAAATTTTTCTATATCAAATAATAAAATTATAATAAAATCTTTATAGGTATTACTAAAAGCTCACAACTATGAAGATCAATATTTTTGGTAATATATATACAAAAAAAATCAAGAATTTCGCTAAGTGTACTTAACAAACAAAAATTTAGACAGTCGATATTTGCTCAATTGTCTCTCCTCCAATCGCTTCTCTCTTTTTTTTTTCTCCATTAACTCTCTATGGTTCTTTTTTATTGTGATGAAAAATTAAAGAAAGTCACCATTTATATATGCAAGTTTTTTTCTTTTTCTAGTCTTACGTAATAATTTTTTTCTTGTAGAATTTAACATTCTTTTATTTTAAATAAAAAAATCTTTAAACATAAAGATTTTCATTCTTAATTAGATTAGAAGACCCACAAATGAACTGAAATTTTAATCTAACAAATCTTCTGCTTGCATGCTTCAAATTTCTCTTTTGGTAATGACTCCATCGTCATTTCAATTCCATTTTTAGTTGTATGGATTTTCTCTAGTTGTAGCAGTTTCTTTTAAAGCTTACTAAGTATCTAATCCAGGTAAAAGTTTCTTTTCGGCTAAAACTTGGAGCCCCTTTTATCTTTTATGGCTAATCCAAGCCTTTTGTGCCAAAACTGAAATCTAAATCTTTTGCAACTGCATTCATATTTGATTTATTGAACTTAGCTTGCATAACTGGAGACTATTTATTTTTTGTTCTTTCATTAATACTAGGGAGCCTTGAGTGAGTTTTCATTTTCCTTTACTAAAGTGGTTATTAAAACTGCTATCATCAAGCTTGCTTGTGGACATCAAATTTAGGTCAATATCTGGAATGTCTAACATCTCAGAGTTATTAGCTTGTATCTTATAGTAGTTTTCAGACAAATATCTCTTATGCTTATACTGTCTTGGATTCACCATCATTTTTCATCCTAACATAGCCATACTCAACGGCTTGCATTGTATGCGGGAAAATCTCTATGTGAAATAACATAAAAGGAAGCACCTGAATCAATCACTTAATCACTAGTATGACATGTGAGATATATGGAGTTCTTTTCGTCTGCATTACTCTCCTTGACATTTTTTTGTACTTCACATCTTTCTTTTACTTATTCTCTTTTTCAAATTCTATACTCTCTTTTTATATGACCTACTTTATTGCACTTGATACCTTATCTTTGAGACTTAGCTCTTCTCCTGCTAATATTATTCTTATAACAATAATTTTTATTTTGGCTCCTCCACTTTTCTTGCTTCTCTGAAACAAGTGCATCTCTTTCAGAGGAACATTGCACTTTTCTATATAGCTTTTTCATTTTCAAGTCTATCCTCAACCATACTTAAGGATATCTTTCCATTAGGTGTAGAGTTATATAACGATACTACTAAGTCTTAGCTGTCTGACATCGACCTAAGCAGTAATAAAGTTTATCTTTCAAAATGATCTTTATGGTAGTCAATTGATTGATTATTCTTTAGAATTCACTTATATAGTTTACTGCGCCCTTCCTTATATTTTAAGTTCATATGTCTATTTATTATATTTACTTTATTCTGCGTTATAGGTTGCTCATAAATCCTTTCTAATCTCCTTTACAAAAGCATCTGCTTTAGTTTTTTTTTTGAAGTAATGGTACACACTTTGATAAAACCATTGCATAATAACAGCAGCCGCCTTTTTTTTTTATCCAATTGTACCCATTGCGTACCGTTTGTTTAACTTGGCTAGTTTGCTTCATAACCTTCAATAGATTCAGGTAGATCTTTGGAATAAAGCAAATCATTTATCCTAAACTTTTAAATTGCATAATTTAACGCCTATTGATTTAATCATACAAAGTTGAAGTCTCTTCTCTCTTAATGTGCAAAAAATCTTAGGTTTTAATACCACTTGTTAGAAAAAATTATCAAAATAAATAAATGCGAAATAATTTTTTTCGTCTTTTTGTGAATAAAATAGGATTTTTTACTAAAATAAAATATCAGAAAACAAAACTACAATAAAAGAGATATGTCAATTTTTGATATAAAAAACCGAAAAGAAAAAATTACAGTACTCTAGTCTAGTAATTTTTACTATATCGAATAATAAGATTATAATTAAATATCTACTATCATTAGAGGTTTATAATTCTCTAAAACAATATTATTGATACTACACAAGAAAAATAAAGAGTTTCTCTAAGTGGGTTTAACAAACAAAAGATAAAAGAAATGATACTTGGTTTTCTCTTTTACAACTTCTTTTCCTTTTTCTCTCCTTTCACTCTCCATAGTTTTTTCAAATGTACTTGTGATGAAAAACTAAAGATTTTTGGTGTATAATTTGACTTTCTTTCATTTGAAATAAATAATCCCTCGACAAAAAGATTTACATTCTTTGTTAGATTGTTGGGAGATCACACATAGGATGGGATTCTAATCCAAATCACCCATTTCTATCTCA
>JAWDEX010190684.1:0-12759 GCA_035221805.1 Trichilia hirta | reverse complement strand
TACCTGAGATAAAATTTTCACAAAAATAAAAATCTGCAACAAACAAAATTATAGAGGATAAAATTGGGTTATGACAATAAACACTCACATTATTGACGAATTTGTCAGAATTACCTTAATGGTTAGTTTGAAATAATACATATACACGTCACTATCAAAATTCGACGCCTCAAACTAAGATACAAACTTATTAAATAATTTTTATAAAATAATTTAAAAATTAAACCTCATATTATTATCACAGACTTGGTACCTCAAGCTTTATGGATAAAATTTACAGAAGACAAAATCTGGTTATGATAATAAAAAACCATAAATGAAATATAATTACAAAGGTTAGCACTTTATTGATACTTTTGGTGTGAAATTTCAGGTTGTTTGCTTTGGTACAAATTATTCCCTCTTTTTCCTATTTTGTTTCATGGTCTAGATTTTTCACTTAACAAAGATTAGTACTTTGCTCACTTTTTCATTTGAGTTTGCTATTTGTTTATACATTAAATAAACATATAATTTTTGCTATTTATATTTGAGGTTGGAATAAGTCCTAATATTAATGGTAGATATGGCAGCTAATTGTGTTCTAAAAATGCTTAATTTATTTTGCTATTTACATTTGAGACTTTGATAAGTTCATATGTTAATGGTAAATCGGTGATGAGTGATTTTATCACTTATTTTTTAGTTAAGATTTTATTTAGTTTCTAACATTTTTATGGATATTTTTATATCTTTGTTGTTTGTTTGTGTATAGGTAATAAATTTGATAAATTCTTCAATATAAAGTAACGCCAAGGTTATGGAGACTTTTTGAAGGCTAATTGAAGAAATGCCTAATGAAAAAGGTAAGTCTTTAAGGGAGGTCAATGTAGTGCAGAAATGAGATTAACTTTTCAGGTATTTTTAGTATCCTTGAAGGTATATAATAGAGAAGTGGTTTTCTAAACTTTTGTAGTAGATGAATCAAAATTTTTATAATAAACTTATAAGCTTGATTATGAGATTATTTGAGCCTCCAAAGTTAAGCTCTAAAATATAAGATTCTAATATGCTTTAAAAGTGAGTACATTTTAAAAAAATGACCATATCTCGACCTACAGATATTAAAATTTGGTGATTCAAGTTGTGTTGAAAAGCTAACTTTAGGTAAAAAATTCTTTATGAAGAGACAAACTGTATTTGAACTTATTTAGAGAATTAAATTGAGTATTAAAGAGAGTTATTAGTCTAAGACAGGGTGCTGATGTAAGATCTGGCCCAATATTATCAATGATGTTGTCTACTTTGCCCTAATGCTTGAGGTTGTATAATTTTACTTTTGGCAATAGGCCAACACATATCTTAAAAGGCCTTATTAATAACTTGTGTCCAACTGATCATATATAGTCCAATCACTTTCTTTCCTATTTTGATATAGAACTTAGTTCATCCTTACCCTTAGCTGTCCTAGTAGTCTGTCAAAAGTTACTTCTTACTTAGGCTTTTTTTTCTTAATGCCACTTTTTGCTCTTTAGGATCAGGTCATTAGAGGCCTGCTAGCTTCTGCCTAGTTCATCTTGAACCATTACCATTGTATGAGATGAGATTTGATTTTAATATCAAATTGTAAGACTTGGCTAAACTATTAATAATACTGTCTATTTTGACTAAATTCTTGAAGTTGCACAATTTTGTTCTTGGCAATGGGTCAACATCTATTTTAAAAAGCTTTATTAATAATTTGGGTTCAACTCTAGATATGTAACCCAACGACTTTTTCTCGTATTTTGATATGGGATTTGGTTCTTACCTACCTCTAACTATCCTAATAACCTGTTAAGAGTCACTTCTTACTCAGACTTTCTTACCTTAACACAACTCTTTACCCTCTAAGACTAGTCGTTATAGTTAAGGACCAAATAGGCACCTCTAGGGTAAAGCTTGCTTGTTGTAATACCTAGTTGTAGTGCTTGACACTACCAGAGAATGAGTTTGTGCTGTCGGGGCCAAATTCATCATTGTAGAGCACTATAAATAATTTTTAAAGTTGGAATAAATGATTTGATGAAATAATTAAATCATTTGGCTTTATGCAAAATTTAGATGAATCTTATGTTTATAAATAGGTTAAAAATCATGCATTTATATTTCTTATATTATATGTGGATAACATATTATTGATAGGAAATGATGTTCGCATAATAACTAAGGTAAAAATTTGGTTATCAAAGACCTTCTTAATGAAAGATTTAAGTGAAGTGACTTATATCCTTGAAATTCATATCTATAGAGATAGAGCGAAAAGGGTAATAGGATTATCTCAAAAATTATACATAGAAAAAATGTTGAAAAAGGTTCAATATGAAAAACTTTAAGAGAGATCTCTTACTCTTCAATCGTAATCTTAATCTTTCTAAAGATTTTAGTCTAAAGACTGATAAAGAGGTACAAAAGATACGTAATGTATCTTATGCTTTAACTATAGATAGTTTAATTGATGTAATTGAGTTTTGTAGGGTACAAAGAGAGTTTCCATTAGTCTAAATTCTTTTAGTTAACTATAAACCAACAAGTCATTAGTTTGAACCCAATTTTATTTAATTATATGCATTTTCCATTCACTTCAATTCACGTTTCCAGTGGATTCTTCATATAATCAAAATGAAAATCAATCAAATTAAATTTGAGCCGACTAAAATTTGAGCTAATTAAAAATTAAATTAAATTCAATTGAATTGAGTTAATCGTCTTGATTTATGAATTCGATTCGAATTAGTCAATTTCAATAAATTGAACACCAATTAATTCTTATTCGAACCCTTGCAAGTGGTATAGCTATTTGGTAGGGCTAGGGTAAAGAAAGAAAACAAAGATTCTAGCCAGTTCTTTTGGATTATCCTTGCTCTAGTAGAAGAGCATAGGTCGCAAAAGATGAGTGGTCAAGATAGGAAAGTCAAGAAAGGATAGAGATGACTAGCTAGTACTATTGGACAATCTACATAGAGTGCGATGGGAATACTGGGGGTTAGGTTATTGTCTAAAAACAACCTAGAGTTAGAGTGCGGTTAAGTGATCAAAGCATAATTGTCCTTTATTTGAGGAGGCTGACTCTTGTAAGTATGAGGTTGATAAACTGGTCCTCCCATGGCCCCTCAATTGAGTATATACCCATCTTCAAGTTGGCAAGTCCACGTTTATAGAGTCGGTATCTGGGATGAGGAGTTAGGTAGGCGCAGTTTTTGTACTCACTTATGTTAATTGATTAAAGTTTGAACTAACCAAATAATTATAACCTAATTTAAACTAAATTGAAGAATTGATTTGATATGTATTTTTGTATTAAACAATTTAATTTATTAAAATAGATTTCCAATGATTCAAATTTAAGTTAATTAAATTCAAACCATATAAACTATAAATTTATTCTAAATTAAATTGGTAAATTGATATATTTATTAGCTTTAATTCACATTTTAAAATAATTAAACATTAAAATTAAATCAAAAAGGTTAAAAATTAAAAACCAAAGGGATTATATATTAAAGTTAAATTAATTTGAATTGAATAAAAATTGGATACAATAAAATTAAAATTAATTGTAATAAATTGATTTGGTTTGATTTGATTTTAAATCGAATCAAATTCAGACGGATTAGAGTTTGAATTGATCTAATATTCCCTATAATCGGTCAATTTTGTTTTTAGATATTTGAATGGAACAAAAAATTATTAGGCCAATATTCAATTTTACTTCAACTGAAGCAACTAATTCTAACTAGTTCACTTAAATTTTAAAAGCCACCCAAATCCACTATAATCAATTGGTTAAATTTATATACTCTAAACCAAGTAAAATCAACCATTATCAAAAGTGAAATCGAACGACAATTATTGATTCAAGTCAAATTTAGTTGAATTAAGTTTTCTATAGTTAACCCTAATTCATCAATACTCAAAATTATTTTTATTACAATTATAATATTAATTCATCAATTATCAATCTTTTTCTTCAAAATTTGAATTGTATGATTCTGCAAGTTTAAAAGTTAAGTTTATTAATTTTTGAAGGTTAACTTACGAATATAACTTAAAATTAAAGTATTTATTTATTTAAAAATTTAAGATACATTTGCAAAAAATAGTAAGAAATAATTATAATTCACATTTTATCGTACTCATAAATAAAAAGAAACAATCGAATTTAATAATAACAAACAAAAACTAAAATTATAAGAATAAATATAATTAATTTGTCATTCTTATTTGATTACAAATAATATTAATTGTGGATTGTAGAGCATAAATATATTCCACAAACTCTAATAATAAATTTATGCTCTTGAGTTATTTATCGGTAAATTTAATATACTAAAATCTAACCGTTTATTTATTACGATTATATCATACATTTATGACGATATTTTTTCTATTTTTATTTATTCTAATTGTGTTGTGTTAGATGATTGTTGTACTCTAGTCTTCCCCTTGACACTTTCAATAAAAATACATAAACTATTTCCGATTGGTTTGGGAAGATAATTCAGACAATTATAAATCAAAACTTTATTTTATACCTTTTTTTAATCAAAAGAATCTCGACTTTACTTTCTCTTGATGTGATCTCAACTTCATGTGGTGGGACATTATTAATTGTTAGTCCAAATTCACCATCAACAACCAAAGAAAGAATTAATATGATAGTATAATAAATCAAAAATAAATAACCACAGCATATTTCTAGATTATGTTTCGTATACAAAAAATTAGTATTAACATAAAACACAATAATTAGGAGTTCCTTTCAATGCGCATAAATATATGATTTATGATCTCAAATTGGCATTTCAAATCGTTTGGGTTTCTAAAAATGTTTAATGGATATTACTTTTATTTGAATTAAGTAATTATTTATGGTAATGTTATAAAATTAAAAAAAAAAATTGTATACAAATTAATATAATAAATTTAAATTAAATAATTTACTGTTCTTGTATGTTTTAAACAATTTATTTTCGTGATTTTTTTCTCTTTAAATTGTGAATGTATAAAAATTATAAAATTTTTTTATGTGAACTTTTATGAATGAATATATATACGAGAGTTTATGATTTTGTTTGGCATTAAATGTGATGGCCTTATTGCTATGGAATAAAAAATTTAAATATAAAAATATGTTAATTTTACAAAAAAAATTATATTATTAAATATTTTTTAATTTTATTTTTAAAATGCGATACCAACACCAAAATTTTAAATAGAACTTATACACATAATTGACACTTTTTATTTTTATATATTTGTTGCATTTTATTATAAATAAAATTAAAATTTCTCAATATTTAGAAAATTTTAAGTTATTTAAAATTTTAAAGTCTTATCATGGTTTTTTAGCATAAAAATTTTTTCTTACCTTAAACATGTTAGATTATTCTCTACGATTCATTAATAAATTTTTTTCTTTTAATAATTATTTTTTTCACACTTTTGCTTAGCCATTACTCTTAATCTTTTTTTTTATAATTAATTTCCCTATCACACTTTTTTATTAGAAAAAACAAAATAGAATCATTACAATATGGGACAAATCAAAAGTTTTTAAAATGAGATTCAATAATTTCTTGATTTAAAAAAAAAAAAAAAAATTCAATTCCCATAAATAAAGGTGGGCATGTGCAGATTGGATTGGATTGGATTGGGCCAAAATTTTAATCCTATTTTTATATTATAGATTGTGTTTAAGGTAATCTAACTGAACTCGTATATATGTTACAATTTGATTCAATCCAATCCGTACAAAACGAATTAAATTGAATTGATTTTATAGATTGAGTTTTGAATTTAAATTTAAAAATATAACTGAAAATTTAAATTTAAATATGTGAACGGCTTAAATTAGATTAAATTTAAGCTAAAAAAATAAAAATATATCTTATCATATAAATAAATTAATCAATTTATAATATATTTAATATTTTTTATGTTAAAATAATTATATCAATTTTTATTATTGAACATCACTTAACTATTTTTTATTATTTTTTATATATTTAAACAAAGATAAAAATGAATTAAAAATAGAATAAAAGAAATTATTATAAAAAATAACATTTCTTTATATTTATGCAAAATTAATTATATGAATTTTACATGAATTGATAGATTGAATTTAATTTATAAATAGTAAATTATTAAATTTGAAGTAGTAAATTAATTCATAAATTTTTTTAATTCATTTAAATTGTAAAAATTAACTAATTAACTCCAGTTGAATTGAATTGACTGAATTTTGTCCGTTACTGCCCACAAGAGATATTTTTCCTTTTCCAACAGACAGTGGCGCCTCATTTTTCGTTTATATTTCTGTCTATTTGTACGAGCATTCCACGTGGACCTAGAGGTCTCAGCCTCGTCGTCAATTCGTGTGAAGAAAAATGAAAACGTGACTTCGAAGTTGGAAGGAGGGACAACATAAAGACCCCACGACAGTAGAAACCAGGAGGCATGGGTACCAAAATGTAGACTTAGGGATACTGATTTTGGGCTCACCTCACGGGAAATGTCTGTATGGTACGTATTTCCTTCAATCAATTCTTTTCGTACAATTCTTCACTTTTTAATTTATTTTTTGGGTCAAGGACAAATACCACTATACTTTATAAAAATACCGTTTCACCCAAAATGTTTATACCAAAAATTTTCTTAATTTAAAATTACTATAATATCTTTTTACATGCTTTATTATTTTTTTTAAATAACAAAAATATTATGATAATTTTAAATTAAACGATATTTTTAAAAATAATATAAAAATATTTTCATAAGAAGTAAATAGTATTTTTATAAATCATAGGGGTATTTATCTTTGACTCTATATTTTTCATTAGCTGAAAATTATAACGAAAGGTTTAAAAATTAAAAAATATATATATATATAATTAAGAAAAAATACAGTAGTATGTTCCCTTGAATTTACCCTTTTCTTCTGATTGTGTCGTGTGGGTGCTAGTGTCCGGATGCGTTGCCTTAATTTGTGGGTTATGTTCTAATGCAACTAGATGTACCTTATGACCTTCATTTTCACTTTTAAATTCTTTTACTATATTTATTAGAAAATACTTAAAAATTACAATAAAGAAATCTTATCCTTAATTTGTGGCCTTTGACGTGCAATCCAACATGTCACGCGAATGAACAACACACTTGGGGGTTTGTGTTTGTGTGGGTATTTGACTTGTCAGATAATTTAATTTCTCTAAACTCTTCAAATTTGACAAGCAAAGATTACAACTCACATTGCATATCATATGCCCAATACAATCGACTTTTTGTAAATTTCTTGCATTTTAAAAGTCAAGATATTTTTTAACTCTTCAATTGTCATATGTCACATACTCTATTTATCTGACATAGCAGATAAATCAAACCTATTAAACAATTAAATTTATAATAATAGTAAACATAATCAAAATACATAATATCATTGATTAAATTGTGATAAGATAAGATTATGAGTCAATTTCAATAACAAACGTATATGTATAAAATTTTGGCTTAAGTAAACATAAATTTACTAAGTTGCCCCACATGTGATGTCATATATAGAACTCGTGTAGGCACATCCGCATTAATCGCAAGCACAAATCATGTTACGCGATTGACAATGAAAGCATATATGATATATACATAGTAATAGTATCAATTAATGTAGAGATATATGATTTTTTTTCAAGATTCAAATGGCATATGCAAACCATTTCATGAATCTTCTTTTTATATTATATTATATTATATCTACTTTATACTATATTCGTGCCAAAGGGAGAAGAGCTAGCTAGCTCTATTATGTAACAATATATTTACTTAATTAATTAAGCATTGAATTTAAACTATTTTATATATATAAATTAAAATTTTTAATATGAAATTTGAAATATTAAACGGTAAAAATTTATTTAAATTGTGGTATTTTTTAAAAAAAATATTTAACGATATTAACTTTTAATATTACTTACAAACAGTTATATATATATTTGTTATTTAAAATTTGTATCTTACAATTTTGAAATTTATTAGATTATAATATTAAAAGAAGCCTAAAATTTTAAATATATGTAACACTACTTTTAAGATATTATAGCCAATCGCGTTAATTATGATAATTATGAATGTACTTATTTATATCTGATTGCCACTCTTACCTGCCTTTGAAACTCTCTATATGTCTAGAAGAAATCTCATAATAAATAAGATCTGAAATTAAAGAAAAGATAATTAATTAATCTACAGAGTCATTTTCTGTAATGGACAAAATGCTAGCTGTTTGATTGTAACTCTTACCCATTATTAATTTATATATGATATGCATGTTGTCATTTCATTAGGCAACGTCAATTAACCTGTTTGATGGATCAAGCTATTAAATTAACGCCTGTTGGTTAATGAAAAATGCAAATTTTAGTAATACAATTTTTATAATTGAGGGAAAAAGGCTTTTTAATTTAATTTGATTATATAAAAATAAAGGAACTCTATAATATTCCTTAATTTGCTTTCATTGCTTCATTGGTTAGTTGTTGTGTCTGTGATCGATCTGTTAGTTAATTTGATTGATTGACGATCCATATGCTTTCAACTTTCCATTTCCTTACCACTGTTTGGGCCACTTACAACGAGAAAGTGATTTATGATGCAAATCAAATAAAAGTGCTTTTTTTTTTATTTTATTTGTGGAGGAAAAACGTTAATTTCTATTTTCTTCTCGAACTAGCATCTTCTTATTAATTTTGAATGATTTCCGAATCAGTATCCATGATAATTGACGTAGAGTTTTGTTATCATATTTTGTTTTATTAACAACTAATTAATATTTTATATTTTTTTACATTAAAATTCTGATTACAAAATGTTGATTTGAAAGAGTAGTCAAGATAAAAATAAAATATTTTTTTTTTTTGAAAAAGAAAATTTAGGATTTTTTCTAAGAAGTGCTTTTGTGTTTACTGTTTTTCTTTAAAAGTAAACATACAGTGACATTTCTCAGTAAAAATAAGTTGCTGATTTTCATACGAAAAATATTTTTGTATATTCTTATTAAATTTGGCAGGAAAAATCACTTCGATAATCATAAAAGCACTCCAAATCCGCCAATATTATTATGTTTTTCCCAATTTTATTACTTACTACATTTAAAAAAAATTACAAGAAAGATTTGAGATCTTTATTTTTTTAAACGAAGAAAGATTTCAGTTTTATGGAAGTATTGTCAGTTTTAAAGTATACGTCATGTAACAATGATATAATATTATTACATTCATATGTATTAATATAGTACTATAAAGTGGAAGCTAATATATAAAAAACAGAAAAAATCTCAGTAATTATTTATTTATTTATTTTATCTTTTAAACATATTTGTGAGACAAGCATAGTATCATGAATTTCTCGGTCAATAATTTGATGTAGTCTCGTAATTTCACATAGAAGGATTACCTGTGTAGTTGCCTAACTTTAAACACTTTCCATCCCATTCACATTAACATAACAAATAGGTGCAACGGTTAACAAAAACGTCCAACCTTGGCTTTCTTTGCCCTCTATAAATCAACAAACGAACAGAAACCCAGTTGCTGTATTTTCACAGGCTCCATAAACAAACCTACAAACCTGTTTATTTTCTGTTCCTTCTTCTTCATAGATGCAGAAAGAATCTCTAATTTGCAAGCATGTATATGCTATGACACTTTCTTTATTAGTGCAGCTGGAGAGTTCCAAAGGGATCGCATTGATCTGATGACATTGACATTAATCCCTTTTCTTTTTTTCTTTTTTCTTTTTTTTTCAATTATTGATCGATTTGGTTTGTTATTAGATCATGCGATCCCTTAGGAAGTTCCCATCTATAGCTATAAATTTATATAAATTTTTTCTCTATCTGCACCTGGTAAGTTAATAACCATATGTGCTTACAGATATTGCAACTATTCCTCCATTATTATATGCATATGTTTTATATCATTTGGCCTTATTTTTCCTGGAAAATTTTATATATATTTTCTTTTTATGTGTTAAAGAATTGGATGATTGATATAGGCTTCGCTGTTACAGGAACAGTTCTGTTATGTATGATATAATTAAGCATGAAATTGATGATAAATATACAATTTCTAGGAGAATTTTGACACATGTATAGGTGATTTTACAGGAAAAGATTGCAATAATCTTTTGAAAAGTCTTTTCCTCATGCACTGCATCTGATGCATATGTTATAATAGTTAATCAGAAATTTTACTAGTATAATTAAGCTACAATAATAGCACATATATTTGTTAAATTCAAGTCAGTGAATATATACCTGCGTGGCTGTGTTAATAAAATTTTTTGCATTGTGAAATAACATGATTTTACTCGATATTTTTATTATTTTTAATTAATTAAGGATAATTATCTTATGGAGTGGGTTGCTTTTGCTTTAACATCATCCCTCGGAAGGCTATTCCCCCCAGATTTCATCAACAAGGATCCAATAGAGGACTCGCGAGTTTTCGAAGATAATTTTAACCAGGTTCGCTTAATTTGTTTTCATTTATTTCCTTGCATGATCACAGTTTGAGTTCTTTTTTTTCCCTTTATTTCTTTACCTTTCTCCTCTTTTTATTAATAAATTTACTCATTTTATTGTGGTTTGCCAAAAAAGGGAAAAAAGTTGAATTAAATTAGTGGATAACTAATATGATTACTTAATATAATAATTGAAATTTTCTTTTTTCTTTTTCTTTTTCTTTTTCTTTTTTTATTTTTGGCAATGACTTTACTGTATATGCTTAATTAATTAAACGTCTAAAACCAAGTGTTTGCAGGTTTTGATTAACACAACGTTATCATAATTTTTTTTTTTTTTAGTTGGTTTTATTAACATCTAATAGAGACAAGCTTTCCAGTAAAAGAATTCTCAAATGTATTAATTCATTCTATATTATTATTATTATTATTATCAAGGAAGGATTAATATCTAGGATTCGATTAATTTCTGCAAGGATTAATGCATAAGTCTTGTCAATTTTTCCTTAGCGCAAAAAGAGTCTTGTTCTAGAGCAATCAGATATTATGAATTTGGAGTCTGAAGAAATATTTTATCGACTTGAAAAAACGATCTTCTTGTACAAAGTCAAGGGCAAAATCCAACATGTAAGCTTATTCTGAGGCAATCTCTCTTTATCATGGACATGTCTGTCCCATTTTTCTTAGCATTTTGGACATGATAATTAACATTGTTTGCTGTTGGTTGACGTCTTTACTTGTTGGCATAGTTGGCATAGAAACTGCGAAACCACACATCAATCAATAAAAAGGCATCAGAATTGGAAACAATTCAAGAAAACAAATGCAAAATTAATTTTAATGAAATCGACATACGGATATATTGGAGCAGTATCCCACCAACCAACAACAACAACACAGGAAGATATATAATATTTAGACATCCAAATTACTTAGCAAGTCTTTATTGATAGATTTTAAAAGAATATAACAAAAATATAAGTTCAAAATTTTTTTACAAAAGCTTCAAACTAACGAAAAGATTACTTCAAATATTTTTTACAAAAGCTTTTAAAAAATAGCTTCAATAGGTATTGATGTTAGGAATGGAAAAAATATCCGGGTTCGCCCATATTGACAAAGATTCGGACCATTGGATCCATACATGTTGGGTCTTCTTGAGCCCCAAGTCTGTCTGATGAATGGGTTTTTGGAATACCGGATCTCTTAAACCAAAATGGGATTTACTCGTTATTATATCGACTAGCTTCATGATTTTGGTTTTGTTAATTGTCTGTAATAAGATCAGATTTACCCATGAGTATGCTTCATTGGATGATCCTTTTTTTTGTTTTTTTGTTTCACTCTAGAATGAAGATTTAAATTTAAAAGTCAAACGAGACAAATAATTTAGGTCCCATTGTTTTCATTCTTTAATTTAAACAGGGTTGATCTGAAATTTGCAGGTTTAATTGTTGAAATAATTTACAGAGAGGCTTAGGAGACCTAGGCACAGAGAAAATTCGAATTTTTTTGGATATCTGAATTTCAGAAATAAGCCTCTCCCCGCATCAACAAAAATTACAAATATTATCCAAATCCGAATTCATTTTTTTTTAGGGCCGGAGCCAACATTTTCCCATACCGTAATTGATGTATCAAATATCATTTCAAATTTTTTAGTATTAACAAAGTTATTTACGAAATTTTCAAATAATATTTTCTAATACTAAATATATCAAAAAGCAATGTTGGTACTCAGTTCATAATATTTGGATGGAGTTGTATGAAGAAACAAAATTGATTTGTATCAAATTGTGAGTTGTTGATAAAGGGATAAATCATTAGTAAATCGACCAAGAATTACCAAATATATTTATGTTGTCTAATTCCACATCTAAAATTCTAAATCATGACCGTAATCACCTAAAATTCTAAATCATGACCGTAACCACTTTTTTCTTCCAAAATTCTAAATCATGACCGTAACCACCTAAAATTCTAAATCATGACCGTAACCACTTTTTTCTTCCAATGAAATTTTCTAAGTTTCCAATTAAAAGAAAATTCTTGATCCCGATTATACTGTCACTTTAATTTGTTGGACTCTCTGTCGATGAATTAGCAGTTCTAAATTGACATTCTTGCAATTTTCTGTGCTTGGTCGACTAGTCAGAATCGATGATTTTCCATGTGTCTAACATATAATTGGGAAAAAAAAAAAAAAAAAAAAAAAAATAAGAA
>JAWDEX010190673.1:0-12760 GCA_035221805.1 Trichilia hirta | reverse complement strand
CTCCTATGTTAGCAATTAACCTCTCTTCTTTTTGAACACACATGATCATTAGTTCATTAATAAATTACTTATTCTTATGTGTGTTATATGATATTTTGAAGAGTCCATAAGATTGTAGAAAAGTATTAAGAATGTAATACACCAGAAAAGATTCTAATATTTCAACCTCTAATGCTTTTAGTTGAGCAGCTAAATCCCTTATTTTCATGATGTGCTCTTGCATACTACTGACAGTAATGAGTTTCATAGAAGATAATTTCACTATCAGGTACTTGATAAAGATTTATTTGAAGTCTCAAACTATTTATCAATAACCTTTAGTAAATCACGAATATTATCTTGTTGAGCAACTGAACTACGAATACTAGTAAAAATTTTAATCTTTACAAACATAATATTAAAATGATTAGATCACCCTTAATGTTCATAAAGTTTAATTTGTTTTAGAGTGCGAGTATCAGTAATTATTGGTAGTTCATCATTTTGAATAGCATAATCTATATTTATCCACTTTAAATATAGCAATACTTTCTCTTTCTATATCTTATAATTATTTTTTACTAATTTAAGAACATCTAAGTTAATATTGGATATGTTTGTAACTTTATCATACTTTATCAATATAAAACACTTTAAAAATATGAATCAATTGACATAAAATACTACCTGTGGGTTAAGTATTTTACTTTAGAAGATTCATATATCTATATAATAAAACTTATCAAATTATATTTTCTTAATTTTTGTGGATAAGTTAAAAAAATATAATATAATATTTTATACTAATTAATCATTTATATGTAATAAAATTCTTGTGAGATAAAATTTATTACATTAAATATGAGTAATCATAATTTATGTCTTTTAAATTATATGTGATTCAATATATATATATATATATATATTTAAAGATACTGTAGCTATTTTCTAATTCATAAAAAATTATATGAATCACTTAGACATATATAATTTTAAAAAATTTTACTTAAAATTTATTTTTTTAAAATTATTATAAGATAATAGAGAGTAATTTATTTAAGTAAAAAATTATACTAAGTCAATTTTAAGGAAAGATTGGAAGGATCACAAGTAGTCCCACTTAAAATCAAATCTCTTTAGACAACTTATAACCCTTTTGACAGTCCTTGACATATAATTAATAGTAAAATAAATTATATCAATTATATCTATTAATAATTCTTAATCTTAATATTTTTAACATGGATGTTTTCATAAATATTTTTTGAATTTTGTATTGTTAATTTATTATATACTAATTTCTTTATACCTTATAATAAAAATGCATAAATTCAATTTTTATGTCTTACAATAAAAGTATAAATTAAGTTTCTAGTATTCAAATATGCTAAATTTAAATAATATGCATAACAAAATAAATACTAGAGCATGCTAAAATAAATAAATGCATAAATTAAGACAATTATTTAACATTTAATATGCATATAAAAGACATAAATAATATGAATAAATTATTTCAAATTGTGTAATAAATAAAAATTTATAAAAATTATATATATATAAGGCCAAATCATAAATTTCATAACAATCAAACTCATTTGCTAATAATATAAATAATTTGGACCAAAATCATAAATAATTAAAAATAAATTAGGGTCAAAATGATAATGTTAAATCTATTAAAAATACTTTAATTAAAGTATTTGAAAAATATAAGAATAAAGAAAACGTAGTTGGCCCAATGGTAAGGGCTTTATATGTTGAACTTTAGTGCTACGTTCGAATCTTAGTACTTTTATGACTTTTCTTTTAATTTAAACAAAGAATATGGATGATATGTCATCCGCTTTCAAATACAAACGACATGTCGTCCGAACCAGATAAACAACATATCGTCCAGGGGTTGTCTTCAACCTCTAGCCAGGTCGACCCGATCAGATTATGACTAGGTTGCAGACTCACGATCCAAAAAAGTTGTTTTCGACCAATATCAGACCATTTTTGACATTAATTTCATCACATTTTATGTTTATTTTGCTCAAAATTTCATTCTGAATCTAGTAGTAATATTTATTTGCACTAAAAACATCAAAATTCGATTACATGAAAGAATTACATAATTGGCTATATTTGTTCATATCTATTTTTCTTGATAATTCATCAAAAACTTAGTAAGACAGAGATAATAACTTGCCATGATACCAAATATAGGCATGCAAATTATAATCATGCTAAAAACATAAAAAATTGAATTACGTAAATTTTAGAAAGCTTACCTCTTATACGTTTTGAAACTTATCAAATTCTTTTAAACTCTTTTAATTCTCTTAAAATAGTATTTAAATAGAATAACGAGTTTAAAGAATTAAGTAAAGTAAAAAATTCTCTATTTATAGGTATTCTTCCGTTAAAAAAAGACTTTTTAATTTAAAAGGATTAATAGTATTACCTATTTTTAATACAACAGTTTATAAAATTAAATTAAAAGAATAAAAAAAGTTATGTCTGGTAACAAAGAAATTAAGAAATATCTTAAAAATTATTCGCGACACTAATGACCATAATTAACTTTCAGTTCATTTTTGTTTGCCCGTATTGCTCTCGATCCTTCCCTGACGTCGCCTAGTGCAAACCCATCAGCAAAAACAAATACACAGTGGTAAATTGCTTTGGAAAGATTGAAAGAGCGTGCAAAAGCAAACTTATAAATTTCAGATTTTGAATTACTTCCTGTAAGAAGTCCGCAACTCCTTTCCTCTCAGGGCGCTTGAAGCCCACGCCTTCAAAGAATTCTAGCTCATTTTCACGGGGACACTGATATACAATTTGCCCATCTGAGGGAAGAATAATATCATCGAACAGGTCATAGGTTTCTGGTGCTTGCTGGAGAAGAGAGATAACATCAGTTCCATTGAGGATATGAATGGATTGTCTCAGAGATTTTACTATTTGGTATGTTGTTGAACTGTCCAAACCAGTTGATATCTCATTCATAAAAGGCGCCTGTGCCTGTCCAACAAGCATTTCCCCTGTTCCATTTTATACAAATAATTTTAAAGAACTCAAGTACAAAATGGTGAAAATGTGAAATTTACTGAAAATTAAGCAATGAAATGGCGCAAGCTGGGTGTTAGAGGGATTTCAACGTGCCTGTTATGAGACGTTTCCTTTGTCCGCCGGAGATACCTCTTCCCATTTGGTCTTCCACCATCGCATCTGCGTTTACTTTGAGTCCCAAAATCTGTAAAATCGTTAAAGTCAAGAAGCCACCGAGAAAACAGAAAGGCATCACGAATTCATGATGAGACCGTGAAAATTTGGAGTGTAATTGTGTTGAAAAAGTTTTTCAAAGCATTTCATAGAAACTTAGTAATATGATTACGAGTTTAATTTCAGAATAGTCAAGATTACTAGTTTAATCTCTACACTGTTAGGTTCTGTCTTGTTGAATGGAAAATTTAGACAGCGTGCAGATTGGCACCTTGAGAACATAATCTGTAACTACATTTGTTGCCTGCCCTTCTAATGCTGACGCCTTCATGTAAAGATCGATGTCAGGATCTGCTTGATATTAGTGGCTTTTTCTCTTCTGCATAGTTCTGCTAACATATCTGTAAATTTCTTCGAAGTACAAACAACTTCATTCAGACTCAGAATCATTGCTTCATTTTTCCTGTATGTAATGTTTTATAGGTAGGAGTTAAAAGTAAAGGCTATAGGTTAGATTTCACAGACCGTAACGATGCCGAAGTCCTTGACATCTGGCTGAAAATGCCAGTGTTTCTCTCACTGTCATCTCTCCGATATGAAGATCATACTGACTAATATAAGCTGATGTTCTATGCGACATAAACTCTTCCATCCCATGTCCATTGTATGTGAATTTCCGGGAAAACTGAATTTTTGCAAATATCCATGAATGTTGGGTAAAAAGATTAAGTACAGGAACATGTTTTAGAAAAGTTTAGTTTCCTTACTTTCAAATCTTTTCCATGTTTTCCTGTCAAAGCCAACAATAAGGTGGTCTTTCCAGAGCTTGGAGGGCCTAAAAGAAATGTCAATCTGCAAAATCGAATTAACTATGGGAGTCGGATGTTAAAGAGTTACTATTCGATACTGATAGAGTGTGTTGTCACCTTCGGGTTTGATGATTCCACTGACATCATGAAGAACTGGTAATGGTTTCTTTCTATTTGGAAGAATGTGGAGATAATTCAAGAATCCCTGTACAGAGAAACCGAGCTAATCGTCAGTAGCCGAAAAGGCGACAGACATAATAATCTACAGATACATTTACTGGATTCAAAAAACGAATACTTACCTCCAACATATTTGCCCAGAAATTGAAGTGGTTGGTAAAGCTCTACTTCCGATATAAGCTTCTGCTTCAACATTTAAATGATCAAACCGGACTTCAATTGTAGTAATACCGATCCCCACTCGGTAATTCAAGAAAATGCGTCATTAAAAAGTAGTCTGAAAACACAGAACACATTAAAAAAAATCTGAACCAAACTTAATGACGACTTACTTATCAATGCGTTCCTTGAGCTTCAACAAGAATTTCTCATTGTCTTCTTCAGCAATTTTTATGAGCCTCTCAATGAGATTCCTTGTTTCAATGAATCCAAAACTTTGGATATCAATCTCTCCAGCTTGGCGGTCAGTGTCAGTGAGTATACCTCTCCGAATGTGCACGAGTTGGCAGCCATATCAACGCTCCTTCATCATCCATGTCTTCCCGAGAAGACCTGGAAAAAACTTCCATGGTATTGTTTCTCCGAATGGTAGAACTAGCTAAACGTGCACCATTGATTCTGGACGATCCTTCTGTCGGAGTCATTGGCTGTTTTGCACCAGTACCACTCAATGGCAATGCTATTATGTATTCTGTTTATCTTTTAAATGTATATTAGCCAAACATGACCAACGAATTCTTCTTCTACGCTAAGAAATCAGAGAAGAACTCATTTATTTTTGGTTAGAAACATCCCACTATCTGGTATCTGACTTGACTTTTTTTGTTGGCTGTTGATGTAATGGACACAAAGCTACACCAATATCTATGCCTTTCTCTATTACAAATGGCCAAAGCTTGCCTATGTGGCAAGGTTTAAGGGAGGCGGCAAACGCCTATGTGTGCTGCTTCCACTGGGCTAACATAATGACAAAAAATTTAAGAAAATTTTCAACATTTGCCAATAGAAACAGAAGCCAAAAGGAGAAAGGAAAATAAAGGAAACCAAGAGGAGAAGAGGAGAAAAAAAAATATATAAATAGAAAGGAAATAGGAGGAGGAAAATTAAGAAAATTATACAAGAGTTAAGACGGTTAGAATTCTATTTAAAAATTTAGTTTGTGATATATTTATAAAATTAGATAATTATATTCTAATATTTTGTCATACTTATTGAGTTAAATTTTTGAATATTTATTTTGGAGGAGTTTCGATAATATAAGACTCGAATAAACTCAATCCTCCTATTTCAATAACATACCCAAAACAATCAATTTTAAGATTCATTGGTTGATTTATGAGGGAAGAAATCAAAAGTAAATCTCCTCATTATGACATTACGATCTTAGTCTTTAATTTTTTTTTTTACAAATAGATCCTTTGTAGTGCATAATTATTAACGGGTGAATAATCCAGTTTATTCTCTTTTTATAAATTGTTCATGGTACCATTGGGTTTAATTTTAAATTTGCAAGTTTCCATAGAATTTCCAATTATGTACTCCTCTAAAGAGTAGTACTCAACAAGTAAGTTTATCTTTGGCAAAACCCAACCGCCACAGCCATTGTTGAAATCAGTTCTCGATAGAGACCACAAAATCTTCTTACAATGCCTATTTATAATCAATAGTAGTTGGAATTTCCGAACAATCCTAAGCACAACCATACAATACTTGTTTTCTCGGTCACTATCATCATCAACCGAGACTACGGTTTGACATTTGACTTACCAATGATCGAATATTAAAATTGGAGTGGAGTCGCCCATTAATTGCTACCTTAATTGGAGAAAAAGACAAAACCAATGGCCCACCATCATGCTTGACCTGCGTGTCCTGTTTTACCCATGCAACCAATCAAAACCCATGCACACTGCGATCGACAATAATGGCCAATACACAATCAATCAGAGCCAAATTGTAGCCTCCATTTGTTGTCGTTTCACACTACACTAACACCACCATATCTTATAGATGAAAATTCATTGACATCCACAATCACTTTAAAAGAAATTATTGTGACATTCAAATAAAAAGAAAATGAGGATTTATCATGGAAAAATTGGGAAGAAAATAAACAACAAAATCATGATCTACAGGATTTATTTGGCAACACAAGGATAAAGATGTTTACTGCTAAAATGATTTAAAGTCGAAAAAAGTTTTGAATGCAAAAGTAATAAAAGTAATTTACAGTATATCAACATAAAATTCTTAATACACAAAAGTTCTCTAGTTAACTTTGAAAAAGAATGGTAACAGTCAAATAAATATACTAAAATTCTTTTCTATCATTTTGGATGGAGGTTAGGATTTAGAAAAAGGACAAGAAAACAAAGAGGAGATCCTTGTCCATATCCAAAACAATTATTATTATTATTTATTTATTTTTATGTTTGTTGGCTTATTTTTATGATAAAAAAAATAAAAAATATCATAATCATTCAAATGTTTTATAAAAATTAAATCCCACTTTATGTCATTATCATTTTATTCTTTAATTTTTGCACTATAAATATAGATTTTGTAATTTTCTTTTTATTAATGAGTGAATAATACAATTTATTCATATTTAACAAAACTTTTTCATTCATGTATTTTATAGTTGTGTCATTTTAGGTTGAAGGTGTACGCATACTACATGAATTATTTGTCACATCTTACATTGTTAGCAAAGGCAAGCCTATCACAAGCTTTTAATACGAGAACTTCAACATATCACAAATTTGTTTTTTACAAACCAAAGCTACCAAATTACGAACATAAAGCTCATAACTTAGCCCAAACTCACTTATGTTAGTGATATAAGATCTGACATTTTCTCTCTTTATAGATTTCACATTCTTATGAGGTTTTACAAATGAAAATCTATCTACCCAATTAAGAAAATTTAAAGTTCAAAATTTATTTCAAACTTATCTCCTCTACTAGGAAGGGGGCTAGAGCAAACTTATTATAGAAAAAGATATCCACACATCAGGTCATGAGCTGACTCAAATACTAAATATAATAATATAAGCCAACAACCAAGTAAATATTCTTTATTTGAAGCATATAATTTGTCTCAAATTTATTATTAAATTTTGTAATTTAAAATGTATTTATCTAGTTAAAAAGAATCCGAAGCTTCTAACTATATTATGCTCACTTTTACTAATGATGTGGGGTTAATTTAATTGACGCATTTTAAGTTGCTTAATCTAATATAATAGATTGTGTACCAAAAATAAATAACATCTATTTAATTATTAAATCCTAATTATTATATTTAGTATTAAAGTTAACTGATGACCTAATATTTGAATATTTTTTTCTTTCATGAGTCTATTTTATCCATGATACAAGGACGCAATGTTTCAGAAAAAGAGGAGATTGTCCATATTATTAGAAAATATAAGATTGGTTTAGGTTATAAGTTTTAAATTCTCTTAACTTAGTAAGTATATTTTATATTAAAAAGTGTTAGAGCAAACCAATAATAGTTGTGTATCATAAATAAATAATATTCATTTAGTAATTGTATTATCTTTTGAGTATCTCGTATTTATATACACGTGAGTATAAATATGATATAGATAATCATGAGTATATGTTTTGATTAGACACAAAGCCTTGTTATATGCTGATGATACAGGTTTAAGACCATTTATATTTATTTCAAAAATTTTATCATGTGAGAATTATAAAAATTTTTATGTGAATAGAACAATTTTGATATATCCTAGATTTACCTTAGAGTTGGAGGGTCGAGTTGGCCCGATTCTGTAGCTTTCTCTTAATAATATGAATTTGAATGTGATTTTAAATTATATTTTTGTTGAAACAAAAGGGTATAATATATATAAAAGGTATCAACTCAAAAACTTTGTGATATATTTTTTTATTATAATTAGACACATTTTTAGAGGTTGATTCGATATTCTATGAATTACTTTTGTTTAGTAACACTTTTAGCTTATATGATACTCATTCTATGTAATAAGTTTTAATGACATATTTTTTAAATTTAAATATATATTTTCTTATTCAAATTTACATATGTACTTTTTAATTTTTTTGGTGAAAATTTCAGTATGTGATAGCTGTAAGGTAGTAAATAAAAGAAAATAAGAACAAAATTCGATTGGCATTTTGTCTGTGGAAAAAGTATAATACTGATTTAGAAAGGAAAAAAGAACTTGTAAAGAGCATTTTATTCAGTTTAAAATAAAAATATATTATATTTTTAAAATAAGTGTTTAAGAAAAATGTTGCTGAAAATATTAATTGCTGGTGTCAAACGCGTTAATGCAATGGTTTTTAAAGCACGGGAGTCCGCCTATTTGAGCTCTAGTCTCATCTGCCAAGCCAATTCTATTACAATCTGACCGTTTTTCCGAATTTTTTACTTTATTCATTTCACATTACGAATTCAATTCCTTTAATCCGATGATACTAATCCGGGTACCTGGCATGGCATTGAGATAGGGTCAATGATAAGAGTGGGAAATAGATTTTCTCACTTGCCTGGGTACAAATAACAGAGAACTCAGATCCAAGGAGAGGATAGCATTTAGAATTATAAATCATTTGCTTATACCAAAGAAGTGCTCTGTTTATGAGATTGGGTAGGATTTTAAACCTGTTTGAAACTTCTTGTCACCGTCTTGTCTTGAGACTCGTGGTTGTACAGACATTTTTCAAAATCTTTAAGGTAGAATAAATTTTTATAATTTTGCTAATTTACTTAGTTTCTTTTTATAAAAAATTAAACTTTATGTTATTCTTAATTTATACAAATGCACTGCTTTTATTGTCTATTTATAGAATAATATTTTTAGGATACAATTGTTTTTTGAGCAATTGTAATTTTTTCTAAATTTGAACACAATTTTTTATTGAACAATGGTATCCTTTCATTATCAATGGACATGTTCTCTATATGTGACTCATACTTTGATCATATCTTTTTAATCTCTCACTTAATTAAAGTAATAAAATTTACTTTCAAAGATTGAATATCATATGCATACAACCAATCATCATTACTATACCATAACAAATCCTAAAATATACGATATACACATTTTATAAAAGTAAAACAATGCCTTAACTAAAATAAAAAAAAAAAAATTTGTTCGTACTTAATTTTTATGGTGACTTATACACTAAGCACCTAGTATTACATAAATTTATTTTAATATTTTTATATGAACTTTTATATCCAAAATAATTTATTACAATTCTTATTAACTTCGTTATATTGTTTTCTATCTTTTCTCTGACCAATATTTATAATTAATCAGATAGAAATATATTAGTTGTTTTCTCAGGCATTCCTGATATTTACAAATTATATTCATTTTTTCACATGTTAACTACACATTTAGATAATTCTCAAATTCATAGTAGTTACACGCTTCCCGAACTTTTTTAGAGACAATCATTTGGTCATAGAATTGACTACCATCTCTTCTGAGGGGACAAAATCAGTTATCTTGAATATAGTGATAACTGATATCAATGTGTTTACCTTTGGAACTATTTTCTCCACTTTTAATTAAATAGATAGCAGACTTGTTATCACAGAATATATCTACAGGTTCTTTAGATAAATCTAATTGCAAATTATTAACAAAGCTTTTAGTCCATACAACTGTGCTTACGATTGTACTACATGAGATATATTCTACTTCTATAATAGATTTTACAATATAGCCTTATTTTTTAGTTAACCAAAAAACTATTATTCTACCATTTAGAAATACATTGCCATTTATTGATTTTTTATTATCCAAATCACTTGCAAAATTTGTATCACAATATCCAACAAGCTTCAAACCATGTAAACCAAATTAAAGTTTCATACATTTGGTTTTTTTTAGATATCTAATTATTCTTTTAACTACTTGTCAATGTATTTTTTTCAAATTTGATTGATATCTACTCAACACTCCTACTGCATGTGATATGTTCGGCCTTGTACTAGTTATTGCATACATCATACTTTCAATCGCATGTGCATAAAGTACTTTTTGCATTTCATCCAATTCTATTTTACTTTGAGGACATAAGTTTTTACTCAAAATTGTTGACTTGCACGTAAGTGTACAAACTGGCTTATAATTTTCTATGTTAAAATGCTTAAATATTTTATTTAAATAATTCTTATAATCCTAATATAGCATCTTTGATTTTCTATCTCTGATAATTTTAATTCCCAAAACATAAAATGCTTCAGCCATATCTTTTAGATCGAATTTTATACCAAGATATGACTTTGTTTTATTAATCGTATCTATGCAATTACTAGCCAATAAAATATCATCCATATACAATGAGAGTATAGATATTTTATTTTGGCACTTTTAGCTATAAACACCATAATCTAATAGATTTATTATATAACTTAAATTCAGGATTGCTTGATGAAATTCAAGTAACATTGTCTAGATGACTATTTAAGTCCATACAAAGACTTATTTAATTTATAGACTTTGTTTTCATGTCTTTTAATTAGAAAACCTTTTGGTTATGACATAAATATCTTTCTTTAATTCACCATTTCAAAATGATGTCTTTATATTTAATTGATGTAATTCAAAAACTAATCTAGCAACAATTGTCATAATGATTTGAATAAATCTAAATTTAGTAACAGGTGAATAAGTATCTACAAAATCTATCCTAAACTTTTGAGTATAGCCTTAACTGCTAATCTAACATTATATTTTATTAATCATATCTATGCAATTACTAGTCAATAAAATATCATCCACATACAATGAGAGTATAGATATTTCGTCCTAGCACTTTCAATTATAAACACAATGATCCAATGGATTTATTGTATAACCTAAATTCAAGATTGCTTAATGAAATTTTAAATACCATTGTCTAGATAATTGTTTAAGTCCATACAAAGACTTATTTAATTTATAGACTTTGTTTTCATGTCCTTTAACAAAAAATCTTTTGATTGTGACATATAAATATTTTTCTTTAATTCACCATTTAAAAATACTATTTTCATATCTAATTGATGTAATTCAAAATCTAATCTAGCAACAATTGTCATAATGATTTGAATATATGTGAATTTAGTAACAGGTGAATAAGTATCAACAAGATCTATACAAGACTTTTGAGTATAACCTTTTGCTACAAATCTAACCTTATATCAATTTAGGCTTCCATCAGTTTTGAACTTTGTCTTTATTACCCATTTGCAACCAATAGGTTTTCTAACTATTAGTAAATCAACTAATTTCCAAACTTTCCTTTTTTCAATAGATTTTAATTCATCTTCCATGACTAATTTCCAATCTTTAGAATTAGATTGCCTTCTAGCATCACTATAAGTTTTGAAATCATTACTTAGTTGATTTTTTTTTATCAATAGTAAAAATATAATGATCTTTTAACTATTAAAAAAGTTTTATTTTTATTTTTCTCTCTCTAACTTGTACTTCTTTACTAGATTATATTGTAGTTCTGAGATCACTTGTATCATCTATTTCTATATTAGGATTATTGATAAGTTGAGATAAAGTGGCAGGGATCTCATATTTGTTAAGCAGCTCAAGCGATTCTTTAAAAATAATTGTGCCCATAGTTTACATAACGACAGCATCTCTACTTTCTATAATACCCTTATTTGGATGATAAAATTTATAACTACTCTTATTTTTAACATAACCAATGAATTTACATTCTCATGTCTTTGCACTAATTTTATTTCTTAAAGGCTTTGAAATAAATACATGGATCTTGCATCCCCAAACCTTTAATTTTGATAAATCTAATTTGGTCACTATTCATATTTTATATGGAGTTAATAATTTAACCTTTGTGTTAACTTTCTTTAATATATATGCTGCTAGATAATGCTTCTCCCCAAAAATGTAAAAATATTTTTAAGTAAGACATTATCAATCTTGTCATTTTTAATAGAATTTGATTTTTTCTTTCTACTATTTTATTTTATTGTGGACTATAAGGCATAGTATAAATATGTCTTATACCACTTATTTTGCAGAAGTTATCAAAAGCTTTAAATCCTCCACTTCGATCACTATTTAATACTTTGATTAAGCATCCCAATTGTATTTCTACTTTCTTTTTATATTTTTTGAATTTTTTTAAAGCCTTTGATTTTTACTTTAGAAAATAAACATGTTTATATCATGAATAATCATCAATAAAAGTAATAAAATATTTCATACTTCTATGTGTTTTTGTCTTCATAAGTCTACATAAATTTGAATATACTACCTCAAGTAAATTTGATATATTTCAATGATTTGCGAAAGATTTTTTCATTATTTTACCTTTAACACATATTTATATGTATTAAATTTATCTAAATCTATTTGAAAAAGTATTCCTTTATTTCTCATTCTAAGCATTTTATTTGAATTTATATGACGTAATCTTAATGCCAAAAATAAAGCATCATTGATATCTAACACATAGATATAATCAGAAAAATATGTTTTATTCATTATAGATCTAATTGAGTACATATTATTAATTATTTTACCCTTTAAAAGTACGGACTACTTGTT
>JAWDEX010190662.1:0-12764 GCA_035221805.1 Trichilia hirta | reverse complement strand
GATAGATGGCGACTCTATTTTTAAATTTTTCTTTACGTCAAATTTTTGGACGACGTCAACAGTCAAAAGAGTATAAACATGAATAATATATTTGAGAAAGTATTACTAAACATGACTAAATGCAACAAATTATATGGGTGATTATCCATAGTCAATGATGTGTCATCCAGTTGAACTAGTGTACCCTAGTCCTTTGATCTGAGATATCACGACTGCTCTTTATACTAAGGCGTATTATTCACTTATGTATATCACATTAGGTTGGCCATGTCTAATAAAAGAAGTTTCTAGGTAATGTGTTCTTATTGTATGAGATTAGATGATGATCCAGATGAAATTTATTAGCTTAGATATTTGAGCCTAAGATCTTAAGCAAGATTGTCATACACGGAAATTAAATCTTTGGCCAAAGTATACATATTTAAAAATAAATTTTGTAAATAAACAGATCCTGTATATGACATGAGTTTTTGATCCTATGATTGAGTTAAAAATTTCACAATTTCACGACTCACACTCAATCAGGGGTCGATAGCAAATGAACTTTACTGCATAGATGTATGACTATATAAAATTATCATTTTTCATCTCTAAAAGTCATAACATTTTGCTAGAGGTCACTTATGATTACTAAAAACTTCAGTTATAATGAGTTGTATCAAGGTAATACGAATAGTTTACATATGCTCATATCTAGCTTACGTTGAACTCAGAGAGTCACACACAATAACTGGTAGTTATTGGTAATGGTTAAAATATTTTCGTAATAATGAAAATAAATATGATCCAATATATTGATTTGTGTTTTAATTCCTTAAAACAAAGAATAGATTTCTCAATAATAATGTGCTAGCACTTGTATGTTCGAGAAATATTCTAATTATTTAGTATATCATAAATATGATTTAATGATATATAAAAACCTAGAAAATATATATTAAGATATAAAAGAATTAATAAATAAAGTTGTTTATTTATTTATAATTGAATAATTGTTATTTGATTATTGAATCCTTGCATGATAAGTGACATAATATGATTATATTATATTAAGTTTAAAAAAGTCAAACTTATATATATAATTATCTCTCTTTATTTTGTTAATTATATATTAATATGATTGATATATTTTTTTATTAATTCCTTTGATATATGATTTTATCCATTAATATAGATTAATGGATATTAAATTTATTTTTGAAATCCATGGCTATATGTATGACATGTGGCATGATTAATTTTTATTTATTTATCTTTAATTAATCAAAATTTAAACCAATTATATGTTTGCAAAGCGCATCACATGTGCGATAAAGAAATTGAATGTGAATTAAATTGAAAAATATTTTTTTCCTTCTTCCTTCTTGGTAACCTACAGTGAGATATGGCTTTGGAAGTCATAATCATGTTTTTCAAGCTTTTTATAAAAGAGGAAACCAAGAAAAATAAAGAGAAAAAGGGAAGGCATGAATTGAAAAATATTTTCATGATTTTCTTATCTTTTGTAATATGATATATATGTTTTCTAAGTATAAAAAATAAGAAAGAAAGATTAGTGAAGCTATATGATAGCTTATGTCTCGAAATTGTGCATTTGGAACCATTTTCAACAATCCAGTGTGTGGACACCTTTGGATGCAAGTGAGAGACTACTTTTGATTCCAATTAAAGCTAAGAAGGTATATCTTTAATTTTATGTTAAAAAAATTACATGACACCTTTAATTGCTCAGAAAAAAATGAAAAATTTTGCATTTTAGTTAACCAATAGAATAATCCTTTTATGTATGACGTACTAAATTCCTCTTCATTGTTTACACAGAGCATTCTACCTTAAACATTAAGGCTAATATATCCTTAGTCTAATATTTACATATCTCTATAAATGTCTTATTATATCAAATGACTACCTATCACAAACCTTAATTCAGATTTAACCTGAGTAGTATCAAAATATGATAATTCATCTATAAGATAACTATGATGTTGATAAGTTTAAGGATTATTTACATAACTGATACGACAATTGTTCAATTTATGATTAAGTGTAATTAGTATTTAAGCATATCGTATGAGTTTGTTTAGTGAACTCATACTTAAGCAATAAGCACCTATACACTTTTTTTAATGTCAGAATACAAGTAATCTATAAAATTGATTATCCTCTATCATACATAGAAAAAAGATAGTGTATACTAGTCTATCCAATGCTATGAATGCTCAATTCATAATTCTATAATTAAGAATATTTAGAAATAATATTACTGACACATAATCTCATAAATATAAACTTATAATAACAATATGTATTGCATACATTCTATGGACTTTATCATAATATGTAAATTAAATATATATATAAATATAATAAAAGATAATATAAAATAAAATAGTTAATTTATTAATCAGAAGATTTACAAGAGATATATAAAACTACAATCACAGATCACATTGTGATTGACTTTTAGAACATACATCTCTTTTACTTAAAGCCTACCTAATTCCAATTTTAATTTATAAATCCCATGCCCATTTAATTCTAATTTTAACTTAGTTTCAATAATATCCAAATAAAAACGGGATATTATAGCTATGCCCTAATAGCATTCTTAACTATATAGAATAATTTTTTTATAAGAAAATAAAAAAAATGATGATGAATAAGCATTTATAACATGGGAAGAGACTTAGGAATATCTTAACACCTAATGCTTTAAAACCAACTAGTTTGAGAGTTATTAATTAATGAACTAGGTTAAAGATATAATTTTTAAATAAAAATTACCCAAGAGATAATAACTTTAGTAAAACAATAAGAATGGTTTTGGCTGATTAAGTTTTATAAGAAATGTGTCACTCTAAACATATAAAAAACTTTATAAATTTCCTATTTAAGGAGTTTATGACTTTTGCTTAAAAATCTGTTATTTGAGAATTTATTTATTTAAAAATATCAAATTAATAGAATGATAAGTGTCTTATTTGTAAATTTTTATTTTAAATTATTGATTAATGCTATCATTTCTTATAATAAGTTAGTTGTGGGTCATCATAAGTACTTAAAAGTGTAAGTTTAATAAAGTTAAATTTATTATATTTTTACAATGGTGAAATGTAACAATTAAGTATATTTTTTATTTTGAATTTAAAATTAACTTTGTTAGTTATTACTATTTAATTTCTCTTTCAGTCTAGAATTCATAAAAGGGGTATAATCTTTTAAATATGAGGGCAATTCAAACAATTCTTAATTTCATGAAAAGAAAATTCAAATCATTGCAACCTTTTATTTATGTGATCTTGAAATTCAAAGGATAAGAAGGTAAAAATTGCGCTAGAAGTGAACCTATTTGCTTTAGCAATCTAGCCCAACTCATCTTTGATATTTAGACTGTATCTTTTAAAATACTTGGAGTTTGAAGATGAATTTTATATGTATGAAAAGCTTAGACAAAGTTCTAGTATTTTCATACATATGCAATAGACAAATTACATCAAATTATGTACCAAATATTTAAGTAAAAAATTGAGTGCTTATTTTAGTAAAATTGTGAAAATTAGGGGCATAATTAAACAAAATTGTCAACAAATTTATTAGATTTATCAACCACTTTGAAATCCAATGTTGACAATTAGCCTATAAATTTACTTATAAATATCAAGTTATTGTATTCTTTATTATCAATTTTTTGAAGAGTGAAAAAAAAAATGAGAAGTGAGAGAAAGCATAAGAAAAAAAGAAAAAAAGTTTCGAGAGAGAAAGTAGGAAAAAAGAAAGAAAGAAGAAGAAGAGAAAAGAAGGAAAGAAGGAAAGAAGGAAAAGAAAAGTAAAAGAAGAAAAGAAAATTTTATAATTTTATTTTTATTTTTTAAATACGTAATCTTTCATTTAATAATAATATGTTTCAATTTTTAATTTATCTTATTTTGTATAATATTATGGATGATTTAATTTAGACATTCTACTTCTTTTATTTTGCTTTAATATGTTTATATTTTACTTATTAATGATTAAATTTATGTTTATACTTTATGGAGGAATTTTATTCCCCTATGTCATTTACTTTTATATATGTTTATGGATGATTTAATTTAAATTTCCTACTTCTTTTATTTTGCTTTAATATATTTATATTTTGCTTTATTTTATAATTTGTTCATTAATTATTACATTTATATTTATACTTTATGTTGGAATTTCATTCCCATATATCATTTAATTTTATACAATTTGCTTTTACGAATATCTATAAATAGTTTAATTTAGACGTTCTACTTCTTTTCTTTTGCTCTAATATGTATATATTTTGCTTTATTTTATAATTTGTTTATTAATAATTATATTTATATTTATATTTTAGATAAGGAGATTTTATTCCTATAAGTCATTTAATTTTATATAATTTACTTTTATGCATGTTAATAGGGTATTTTGCCCTTATAAATTTTTTAATTTACATGATTTAAATTGCGTAATTTAAATTATGTAAAAATAAACGACTTATAAAAATAAAATTTTTTGCATGAATTAAGGAATAAATAGGGTCATGAATACCCCATTAAAGTACGTTATTTAAATTGCATAAAAATAAATAGTTTATAAAAAAAAATTTCTTACATAAATTAAAGAATAGATAGAAATATGAATACCTTACTAAAGTGCGTAATTTAAATTACATAAAAATAAATAACTTATAAATGACAAAATTCTCTATATGAATTAAAGAACAAATAGAAAAATGAATGCCCTACTAAAGTGTATAATTTAAATTACGTAAAAATAAAGATGAAATTTTTAATATGAATTAAAGAACAGATAAGGACATGAATACTCTACTAAAATGGGTAATTTAAATTGTATAAAAGTAAATGACTTATAAAGATAAAATTCTCCATATAAATTAAAAAACATATAAGAGCATGAATATTCTACTAAAGTACGTAATTTAAATTGCAAAAAACTAATCGACTTATAGAAATAAAATTTTTCACATAAATTAAAAAAAATATAGCGACATGAATACTCAACTAAACTGTATAATTTAAATTGGGTAAACATAAACAACTTTATGGAGACGAAATTCTCTATGTGAATTAAAAAATAGATAAAAAAATGAATGCCCCACTAAAATGCATAATTTAAGTTATATAAAAGTAAACGATTTAAGTAGATAAAATTCTCCATATAAATTAAAGAAGAAATAAGGATATGAATGTCCCACTAAGGTGCGTAATTTAAATTACGTAAAAGTAAATGATTTGTGAAGACGAAATTTTTCACATGAATTAAAAAATAAATAGTGACATAATCTAACTAAATTATATAAAAATAAATGACTTATAAAAGTGAAATTTTTTATATAAATTAAAAAGTAGATAGGGATGTGAATACCCCACTAAAATTGTGTAAAAGTAAATGACTTCTGGAGACAAAATTTTTTATATAAATTAAAAAATAGATAGGGATATACATGCCTCACTAAAGTGCATGAAAGTAAGTGGCATAAAATTAAATAATTTATGAAATAAAATTCCTTATATAAAATATAAGCAATAAATATAATTATTAATAAATAAAATAAAGCAAAATATAAACATATTAAAGAAAAATACAAGAAATAAGAGGTCTAAATTAAACTATTCATAATATTATATAAAAATAAGATGAAATAATAATTAAAATATATTATTATTAAATAAAATATTATGTAATTTAAGAAAAAAAAAGTTTTAACCTTCTTTTCTTCTTTCTTTTTTATCTTTTTCCTCTTCTTCCCTTTCTTTTTTTTCTCTTTTTCTTCTTTCTCTCTCCTTTTCCTTTCCTTCTCTCTCCCTTCTCTTCTTCCTTTTTTCTTTCTTCCCTTCTTTTTTCTTTTTTCTCTTTTTTTCTTTCTTGCACTCCCTTATACTTTTTCTCCCTTGTAACTTCTTTCTCTTCTTTCTTTCATGTTTTAAAATGACACTCTTTATTTATAGAAAAACAAAAGAACAAAATTGAAAGAAAAAATATTTAAAAAATTGTAAATTACTATTTATATAAGGACCGCAAAGCACTATTTGTGTCAGCTTGATCACTGTTACATAGGCGCAATGGCTTTAACGACACTAATCATATAAGCCCAATCACTATTATATGAATTTAACAACTTTGATAACACTATTTATATAGGCTCGATCACTGTTATATGTGTCCAACAACTTTGATGACATGTTTATGTGAGATCCATATTAAACTATTTAACTGCTTGTAGGCTTTACTATTAATTAGGCCTCATAGTGTATATAGGCTTTGCTACTCATTTGAAATTTTACTATGCATTAAGTTTTACTGTTCACTTGGGTTTATTGTATACTAAACTTATTACTCACTTAGGCTTACTGTGCTTTCTCTGTACTAGATTTTACTATTTATTTGGGCTTGTTATACACTGAACTTACTATTTACCTAAATTTATTATGCATTGAACTTTACTGTTCACCTAAGCTTACTCTGCACTAGATTTTACTGTTTACTTAGATTGTACTACTTATATAATATATTTTTAATTTATTTTTAGTCTTTTTAAAGTTCAAATTTTAATATTGCTGTGAAATAATGATTGAAGATATTGAAGTTCTCTTTTTATAAAATTAAAAATTACTTGAATAGCCTTCATATATAAAAAGTTATGTTCTTTTTACAAATGCTACACTAAGAAAAAAAAATAAACAGTAATTACTAACAAAATTAATTTTAAATTTAAAAGTAAAAAATTGCTTAAATTGTGATATTTCACCACACTAAAAGTGTAATATATTTTTAAATATTCAAGATAAATTCTAACCGATTTATTATTAGAAATAATAATATTTAGTAATAATTTAAAACAAAAACTCACAAATAAAGTACTTATTTTTCTACTTCTTTTTGATATTTTCAAATAAGTAAATTGTCAAATAATAAATTTTTAAGCACAACCACAAACTCTTTAAACAAGCGATTCATAAATTTTTTTTGTGCATAGTATGACGTATTACTTATATGGCATAATCGACCAAAATCATTCTTATTATTCACTAAAGTTAATATCTTTTGGATAATTTTTATTTAAAAACTATATCTTTAACTTAATTTATCAGTCAATAACTTCTATACTAGTTAGTCTTAGGACATTAAGTATTAAGACACTCAAGTTATAAATGCTCATTTATCACTATTTTCTTAACATATAAATTATTTTATATAGTTAAGAATACAACTAGAACACAATTTATTTTTAACTTTTATTAATAATACTTGTATTTAATTTTTTTTTTTTTTTAGTTATAAGACTTATTCTATGGCTAAGTATATCACTGGAGTATAGTCCATCCCTAACTCTTATCAACAAGGTTTATATTTAATTTTTTTTTAATCAATACCTTGAGATATTATCTTTTATAAAATTATTAGAATAAATAATGTCAAATTCTTAATTTGTAGCCTACAATTATGTGTCAAAGTATGTAAATAATAAGAATAATTTATAAAATTCTTGTATAACAGGTTTAGAAAAAAATAACTAATAATATAAAAATTCACAAATTTAAATAGAAGCAAATATCAAGACTTTGCTATGAGATTTAAAATCAAACATAAATAATAACAATATTATTAGGATGCTTTGAAAATTCGAAAAGAGGAGAAAAAAAGATTATTTACTCGGGCATCACACAGAAATCGAATGTTTATAAGTAAATCTTTTTTTTTAAGAGCAACATAATAGATCACTCTTACACACATAAAAAAATACGTAATAATATTTATAATTCTAATATTATTTAACATCAACTATTCCTTCTTTAATTAATATAAAATATTATTTTTAATGTTTGAATATAGGGAGATAAAATATAGGAGACATAACTTAAGATAATATTTACCAAGAAAAAAATTTGTAATAAACTAAATAGAAAAAAATATATACTATTATTCAAATATAAGAAAAAAAAATTACGGACGAAATGTCAGATTAGTTTGCACGTTATAAACCTAAAAAACATTCATATTAAATCACTTAGAAAATATAAATGCAAAATATACCTAAATTCATGTTATAGAATAAATATTTAAACAATCACATGATTATGAATATTCTAAATTCTATACACTGTTGTCTAGTGCAGCTTTACTGATAATAAAATATTAGAATAAAACTCTATTTGTATTCAGGCTTAAATGCTATAATTTAATAGGTGTAAAAATTTCTTGATAGTTAGATAATATATATTATTTATTTTTATTCTGCGCATCATCAAATAGAAACAAGATCCAATCTTTATATATGAAAAAGCCCATATTTTTATAATAAATTAAACTAATAATTTATTTAATTTTATTTAATCAATTTAAATTGATTAACTATTATGACCTTACATAATACATAATTAATATATATGTAATTCATAATATATAAAATTAAAATCCAACATCACAGACAAGTATAAATCTTCGACATATGTAATAAATAATATTGTAATAAAAATCAGCAGCCAAAAACGTCAAATTAAGATTTCATAATCCTTCATGGTTTCCAAAAGCCGTTTTATCACAAAAGATTTGGCAATCTCTGTTTACTTGAAGCCAAAATATTTCATAATCTCCGTTTTATCAATTGGACATAAACTTTTTGTTTGTCAGTAGCAGAAAATTGAATGGTCTTGTCAATTAGATATCAATATCGCAAATGATATGCGTTGTCAAGTTGATCTCTTCGACTTTCTTTCAAAGAATTTCGTTAGTTTCTTCTGAAAATGATTCGCTTGTTTCTTTTGCAACATCCAAACACGCGTTTTCATAGTTATAGAAATTAGAAAAGTTAGAAAACAAAGCAAATTAATCAACTGATGCCGTTAAAATGGCAAAATCTTTCATGCGCGCATATGCTTTGTACTTTAGTAAATGTATATGGAGAGACATCACATGTTTTGAAGCAGCTATATAGCTGTCAACCATTTCAGTGATATATAAATCACCGATCAAAATTAATTTGTATCCTAAAACGACAAATTTTGATTGGTTCTGATAGGTTAAAATTAAATATATATATTAAAAGAGTGATTTGAAAACGTCTAGAGCCGAAGCCAACAATATTTTATTAACGTATATTATATTTCAATGAAAATTATTCTACTCGAATTGATGATAAGTATTTGATAAGCATGAAGTAGTTTTCAAATAATACTAGACCAAAAGACACGATTACTTTGTTTCCCCGTAATATTCAGAAAAATATTAATAAATAGATATTGATTATTAGAATTTTGTTGATGAACACCTTTAAAACACACTTAAGGTTTTTATATTATTCATCATTAATTATTACATTAAATATCAAAAATAAATATAAATATTAAATATACCTAAAAGTACTCGTTAACAAAATTTTAGTTATTATTATCCTTTTTTGTTTTATTTTCTTCCCCTTTTAAACTAATTGTGCAAAACTTCCAATGAAGACATTACCAAATTGAACGATTAATCATCAATTAGGAATATATAGAAAATTCTCTTAATTAAAATGTGTAAAAGGGTAGCAGAATAATAGTGAAAAGACAATAATCAATTAATTATCAATTAGGAAACGGAAGAGAATAGAGATGCGTGTGGTTAATTTAGAACCTTAACTAATTCACCCAAAATAATAATTAATTAATTTGAGCAATCATTTATCAGGAGCAAAAGTCTAACGATTTTCATACAAAAATTCTAACCTATATATATATATGTTAAAAATAATATTGTGAGATGAATGATTCATTTCAGACTATATTATTTTCGCCTGACTTTTGATATACGTACATGTATTTCATGTTATTGGTTCTAGCTGTAGCTAACTAAAGAAAGGTCGCATATAGCCGGCCGTGTCTTAGAATTTCGGCATTTAAAACATCAGAAACACTAAAATAAACGTTGAACTTATTTTTTAGCAATTTCAACTACCACATGTAATAGCATATTATAAATACGAACGAAAGACTAACCATTTTAACTTTTGCCAGTGCAGAACCTAACGAGACGGTAGCGACGATGCATCGTGACAGAACTTTTTATACAGACTATAAAACCATAATGATGAAACGAGTCAACGAACCATTAATGATTTCTTGTCGCAGCCAAATGTTGCAGCGGAAAATCCGGGTTGGAAAATAATAAAAAAATAAAAAATGATGAAATACCAGTTATAAAAAATCTGTCATGATATAAAATCCAAATTCTATCGATTACGCTTTCAATATACGGTGATCGTATATAGATACTGTCGGTTGTACGTATGAATAAAATTAGTGATGTGTGGTGGTTTGGGGATAGGTTGGCACTAAATATTAATTGTATTTATCATTTCGTTTGAATTACAAATCACGTGATGAATTTTTCTAATTTACATGTATATTTACCAAGCCCTGTGATTTGTACATTAATATATGTACGGCATAAAAACGATGATTAGCCTTTGAATTATTGGCAAAAATAAAGTTATGTATCCATAATATATAATGCTACAATCGACATACAATACATATTTTTCTATATATTCATTTGATAACCGACAATTCTTATTAGTTATTACTTAATATTCGTATTCAGTGGAGCCAAAGCCATCATTTAGCAGAAGAAATTAAAACCGCGTCTGCGGATGGAGTCGGGGCTCTTTTCGGATGAGATTTCTGAAGATTGGTGCACGTCAATCTACCTGAAGGCTGCTAAAAGATAAGGAATGATACCTCTTCGATTCTGTCTTTGAACAAGATAGAAGAGGGAAAGGCTCAACCATTCGGTAGCATCGATACATTGAAAAGCACTCGTTGTCAATCAATAATCATTGGTGAATAAACAAAATCAAACTGACGTAAACTAGTTGATAAAAGATTGAGAAAATAAATAAACAAAATCAAATTTCGGAGTCCTCCTACTTAAGATACCGTTCAGCCAAAATTTTATGGCAAGGAGACGCTGCTCAGTTCATGCAAGCAGATGGAGTGTAGAGGGCCCAGTCTAGTCCTACTGTACTTCCAAGTGTGCCCTAATTTTCATGTTTGTATGTATCAACGATAATTGATCATTATCATTCATCTTTATCATGTTCATATTAGTAATGTACGTACTTTGAAGAAGTGCCTGATCCTTGATGTTGGTCCACTTGCGTTTCGCTCGTTCGTTTAATTTGTAGACATACCATGGACCAGTACAGATACTGTTTACAATTCACGTGAGAATCGTCACCGTTAAATTTGTGTACATATGGCAGCACGGGAAGCCTCTAATTTGATTTGATTAGTGATCGGGGCCGATGACATCTAAGAATTCAAAGTGCATTCTGCTAAGAGCTAGCTATTATTGACAGAACACCGTTGAGCAGCTAGTTGTCTTATCTTCTGATGCTACGATTGATGATGTCATGATTATCAATAATTAGTGAGGGAGACTGATAAATACGATATAATTTTATGAAATGACACGTTTATTTTTATTAAAAATTTTATTATAATTTTTTAAAAAATCCTTTATCAAGATATTTATAACAAATACATATAATTTAAAAAAATAATAAAAAAATTTCACTAAAAATAAAAAAATATTATTATCACAAACATAATTAATTTTTATCATATAAGTCCCTAATTTTATTATATAAAATTTTCAATTGAAATAATTGAATTTTTTAAAAAAATATTTTAAATTTAATACTTTAATTGATAATATTTTACACTTATAAAATTATAAATTAAATTTAAAATATTTTTATTTTATATTTATAAAAATTATGAATTTACTTTTATTTTATAATTTAAATTTATAAAAAATCAATTTATTTTAATTTCTAAAAATTAAATATTTTATTCAAGTTACTGAATGAATATATTATTTTATCCTATAAAAAAATTTAATTTATAATTTTATATTCATAAATACTTTTAAAAAATAATTTATCAAATATAAATATAAAATTAAATTTTATAATTTTATAATATTTTAGACTAAAATAATTTATAATTTAATTTTAAAAAATTAAATTTAAATTTAAATTTAATTTATAATTTTATATTTATATTTAATAAATTTATTTTAAAAATGCTTATAAATAAAAATTATAAATTAATTTTTTAAAAGTATTAAGTATTATAGTTGTTAAATAATTTAAAGTAAAATATTTAATTTAATTTTATTTAATTTTAAAAAAGAAAATAAAAACTTTTACAAATTTAAATTAACAAATAATAATAAATTCATTATTATTTATGAATATAAAATAAATATATTTTATATTTAATTTTTAAAAATTAAATTATAAATGATTTTAGTGTAAAGTGTTATAAAATAAAACAATTTAACTTATTACTTTATATTTATATTTGATAATTTTTTTTTTAAAGTGTTTATAAATATAAAATTATAAATTAAATTTTTTTATGGTATAAAGTATTTTAGTAATTCAATAACTTAAATAAATATTTAAATTATTTTAACTTAAATTTTAGAAATAAAATAAAATAATTTTTTTATAAATTTAAATTATAAAATAAAAATAAATTTATAAATTTTCATGAATATAAATAAAAATATTTTAAATTTAATATTTAAAAATTAATTTATAAAATTTTTTAGTTTAAAATATTATAAAATAAAAAATTAAATTTACAATTTTATATTTATATTTGATAAATTCTTTTCAAAAATACTTATGAATATAAAAATATAAATTGAACTTTTTTATAGTATCATGTATTATAATTTTTATTAATTTA
>JAWDEX010190651.1:0-12766 GCA_035221805.1 Trichilia hirta | reverse complement strand
CTCCTTGGTGATGTTCAGGTTTACCCTGAGAAAGGAACAGTTGCTTTTTCTGCTGGTTTGCATGGTTGGGCTTTTACCTTGACTAACTTTGCTAAGATGTACGCATCCAAGTTCGGAGTTGACGAATCAAAGATGATGGAGAGGCTCTGGGGTGAGAACTACTTTGACCCTGCTACAAAGAAGTGGACCAGTAAGAGCACTGGCTCTCCTACTTGCAAGCGTGGTTTTGTTCAGTTCTGCTATGAACCTATCAAACAGATTATCTCGACTTGCATGAACGATCAGAAAGATAAGTTGTGGCCTATGTTACAAAAGCTTGGTGTTACGATGAAGGCAGAAGAAAAGGAGTTGATGGGTAAGCCATTGATGAAGCGTGTCATGCAGAACTGGCTCCCTGCAAGTTCTGCTCTTCTGGAAATGATGATATTTCACCTTCCCTCTCCTGCCAAGGCCCAAAAGTATCGTGTTGAGAACTTATACGAGGGTCCTCTTGATGATACTTATGCTAATGCTATCAGGAATTGTGATCCCGAGGGACCTCTCATGCTCTATGTGTCAAAGATGATTCCTGCATCTGATAAAGGCAGGTTCTTTGCCTTTGGTCGTGTATTCTCTGGCAAGGTTGCAACTGGTTTGAAGGTCAGGATCATGGGTCCAAACTATGTCCCTGGTCAGAAGAAAGATTTGTATGTGAAGAGCGTACAAAGGACTGTTATTTGGATGGGAAAGAAGCAAGAAACGGTTGAGGATGTTCCTTGTGGTAATACAGTTGCCATGGTGGGTTTGGATCAGTTCATAACCAAGAATGCTACCTTGACAAATGAGAAGGAAGTTGATGCCCATCCTATCCGTGCTATGAAGTTTTCTGTCTCACCTGTGGTTCGCGTGGCTGTTCAATGCAAAGTTGCATCTGATCTCCCCAAGCTTGTTGAAGGTCTTAAACGTTTGGCCAAGTCAGATCCTATGGTTGTCTGTTCCATTGAGGAGTCTGGTGAGCACATTATTGCTGGTGCAGGAGAACTCCATCTTGAGATCTGTTTGAAGGATTTGCAGGAAGATTTCATGGGTGGTGCTGAGATTGTCGTATCTGATCCTGTTGTTTCGTTCCGTGAGACTGTTCTTGAAAAGTCCTGCCGTACTGTCATGAGCAAGTCACCCAACAAGCACAACCGTCTCTACATGGAAGCCCGGCCAATGGAGGAAGGTCTTGCTGAGGCTATTGACGATGGTCGTATCGGTCCAAGGGACGATCCTAGGAGTCGTTCTAAGATCCTTGCTGAGGAGTTCGGTTGGGACAAGGATCTTGCCAAGAAAATCTGGTGTTTTGGGCCTGAGACCACTGGTCCTAACATGGTTGTGGACATGTGCAAGGGAGTTCAGTATTTGAATGAAATTAAGGATTCTGTCGTTGCTGGTTTCCAATGGGCTTCAAAAGAAGGTGCGTTGGCTGAAGAAAACATGAGAGGTATCTGCTTTGAAGTTTGTGACGTGGTTCTTCATGCTGATGCAATCCATAGAGGTGGTGGCCAAATCATTCCTACTGCTAGAAGGGTGATATACGCTTCCCAGCTGACAGCCAAGCCTAGGCTTCTGGAGCCTGTGTACTTGGTGGAGATCCAGGCTCCTGAACAGGCACTTGGTGGTATTTATGGTGTTCTTAACCAGAAACGTGGTCATGTTTTTGAGGAGATACAGAGGCCTGGTACACCACTCTACAACATTAAGGCATACCTCCCTGTCATTGAGTCGTTTGGATTCTCTGGGACACTCAGAGCTGCAACCTCTGGGCAAGCCTTCCCTCAATGTGTGTTTGATCACTGGGACATGATGTCATCGGATCCATTGGAGCCTGGTACCCAGGCTGCTAATCTTGTTTCCGATATTAGGAAGAGGAAGGGTTTGAAGGAGCAGATGACCCCGCTTTCTGACTATGAGGACAAGCTGTAAGCACTTTTGTTACAAATTTTTGATGGCGGGCAACCGGATTAATGCCAATATATGATTATTACTACCTTCGATTTTATTCTGTTTCTTAAGACCTTTTGCTACCTTTGGGGATATCTGTGTTCTTTGTTGTAACCCCCCATTTTTTTCTTATTTTATGTTATTATTTTTAATTTGCTTCCTTAAGAATGCTTCTTAGACGTTGGAAGGAATGTTATGTTATCATGGTTCTGTTTCTGCTTTGAACTTCTATATATTATATGCTAGTTTTGATGTTCAAATTATATTTTAACTAATTGCTTTCGTATTCTGGTCTGTGTTTCGTGTGATTTTGTTTTTATATGGATGGTGCTGAATGCTGTTTTTTGAAATTAAAATTCATTTTATGTCTTATTATTTATGCTGGGATTTTAGGAGCTATTATTTTTTATTACCTGAGAATATTGGATAAAGGGTTAATTGTGGTGAAAAATTGATGGATATTTTGGAGTTGTTTTATGAAAAATACTTCTTAATTTGGTTTTATAATTTAGTGAGTCTAATTAATTGCATCAGAAAGACTAGTTTGATCCAACGTGCGACCAATAATAATTCGCTATGCCAAAAATTTCCTATAATGTCAGGCTTAACGACATATATAAAGACAGCACAGCAAATGATTCTGTAAAGATTAAAAGACGGACTCGCTCTTTTTGTTATAATTCTCATTATTGTTTAACTTTTTGAAGTCTTTGATAACAGTTTCTAATTTCATTACATTTTACAGCTAAACAATTGAATCATTGCAATTGCCAAAAGTCTTTTATGTATTTTTCAAACTTATGGTTATAACGTCAATTTTTTTTTGTTTTAATTACTAATCTTGTTATTAATTTCAACCATTTGCTTGTATTTTTTTCAAACTCCTTTAAAGCAAAGAAAAAATTAAAAATTATAATAAAAAATTTAGTACATCTGTAATGCACAGTGATTTATACCTTTGTTTAATTTTATTGTTTGGTATATAATTTTAATCTTGAAATTGCTTCTAATGTTCTATAAGAAATTATTTTAAGAGTTTTCATATAGGACCCCCATGTTTACATAAATTGCAGCTAATCGAAATATTTTCATATAATATTGCTGATGGATATTTGATAAATTAGACTCTCGAATTCTTGGAGGAATTTTCATAATGGTTTATGAAAACTTACAAGTACAAGAAAATATTATGATATTTTAAATATAAATTATATTTAATTTTATATAAAAATAAAAAAAATGTATGAGGCTGAAATAAAAAAATTTTATATGAAATATATGATAAAATATAATCATATTATAATAATTATTGTGTTAATTTATATATAAAAATTTATATACTGAATATTATAGTTAAAAAAATAAAAAGCAACATAACAAATTTGTGTCTAATCTGCTATGGATTCATCACTGAAATGTCTGTAAAAAGAATATGCTCACGTTAAAACTGATTATTTATTTTTATTATATTTAGGATAAATTTATAATATTTATTTTTATTATATTGAAGATAAAAAGATGTATACACCTAAACTTCAGTTAAGTATACATTTTAATTTCATTAATTTTTAAAAAATATTTATACAAATTTTTATTTGATTGAAAATTTTATTAGTTTCAATAATTTATTAACTTTTTTGTTATTAGATTATTATCATTTTTATTCAAATTTACAAATTAAAAACATTGTTATATTCCTACCATATTATTGCATATCCTCTATTTTAATGGGTATATATATATATATATAAACGAAATATGAATCAATAATATAAGTATAACAAGCTTAATATACGAGAATTTGTATATACAAAAGTTTATATCGATTGAACTATTTATGTAATATATGAACTTGGCTATAACTCTAATTTATTTTGCCTTTAGTTTGAATTAGGGCTCTAACACTTTTTTATTTGCCTTTAGTTTCAATTAGGGAAACAAAGGGAAAAGTCTAGTTCTTGTATAAAATGGTTTCTAATAATTGAAAGATATATATAAACGAAGTATGAATCAATAATATAAGTATAACAGGCTTAATATACGAGAATTCGTATATACAAAAGTTTATATCGATTGAACTATTTATGTATTATATGAACTTGGCTATAGCTCTTATTTATTTTGCCTTTAATTTGAATTAGGGCTGTAACACTTTTTTATTTGCCTTTAGTTTCAATTAGGGAAACAAAGGAAAAAGTCTAGTTCTTGTATAAAATGGTTTTCAATAATTGAAAGATAATTCCATAAATAGTGGTGTATAATCCTAAGATATGAACTTTTAATTACCGAAATCATAAAATCCCTGATTACTACTTACCATTTCTCTTAACTTTAAACTATTGAAAAATCATGATCATTAGCTAAAAGAGAAACCCTTATTTTTTTCTCAAAGTTCAAGTGATACTACTATTGTAAATTGGCTGATAATGTAAGAATTAATTTTTTTTGAATATATGTTGAATTATTGAGAATAAAATATGTAAATGCAAAAGCATACTTGATTCCATTTTATAAAAGATCTGTGAAAAAAGTTGTAAAAGATCTACAAAGATTTAGTTATATTCTTTTAAGAATAATTTTTGGAATTATGCTTTATTTGTTGATGGGTATGCACAAAAGTACCCTTTTATATTATTCTCAGGGACCATAACCCTAGAATAGAAAATCCATCCTATTAGGCTCAATTGTATTCGACCCATCATTGAATAGAAATAACACTCATATCTCTACACATATTAAAATACTCTATGTTTAATTAGATGCATAAAGTCAATGTCACTTTAATTTTATAACATCACTTTATTGGGCTTATTCTATGATAACCTTAATACATTAAAATATAAGCTTATCTTTATTGAATTAAACTCAACAATCTCCTATATTAGATTATATGTATAATGTATTAAAATAACTTTATGAGTACTCAAACTTTGTTATCATTACTGATTGTATCTTCAAATAATTCGATCCATCAATCATACCAACATAGAATCCAAGGAGCTTTCATTATATTCAATCATAACTAAACTCATCAATGACCATGTACATTAACATAATTGAATGACATGGATCAAGCATGGATGTGTAGTGTGAAAATTAAATGCAGTGTGATCTAAATATGTCTATTTTTAATTGCTCCAATCTTTTATGAGATCATTTTAAATAAGTTCAGAGATAAACCAAATAACCAAATAACTGAATATCTTATTAGTGAACATGAATACAATGTTCATGATCGATATTTGAAATAACTTTAATCGAATTTAACCGTAATAAGTATTTATACATGAAGGCAAATATGAAACTTGAACTCCCACTAAAACTATATATTCTCAAGAGATACTACCTTTATATTAGTAGCATACTCATGAAAGACCTTTGGTGGCAATCCATTGATGAGCGAATCCGCAATCATAGAGTTAGTCCTAATGTATTCTATAGATATTTGTCCACTATAAACTCTTTCTTTTACAACCAAGAACTTAATGTCTATATGTTTTGACTTTGTTGAGCTCTATTATTGTTAGAATATAGCACTGTTAATTTATTATCATAAAATATCTTAAGCTATATTTTTATGCCATCTATAATGTGTAGCCTAGTGACAAAAATTTTTTCAGACATATCCCATAGTTTGATGCCTCATAACATGTTATAAACTCTGCTGCAATGGTAAAGGAAGTTATGAGTGTTTACTTAGCACTCTTTTAAGAAATTGCCCCTCTAGCAAGCAGATAAATATAGTCTAATGTAGATTTTTAACTATCTTGGCATTCTGTGAAATTAGAATTAGAATAACCAATAATCTCTAACTGATTTGATTGCCTGTATGTGAACATATAATCCTTTGCTTTTATAAGTATTGCATAACTCATTTGGCTGCTTTCTAATGATCTAATTTTGGATTGCTTAAATATCTGCCTAGCATTCCAACAATGTATGCAATATTTGGACACATATAAACCTGAGAATATATCAGACTCTTTACTGATAAAATATAAGGAATCTTTTGCATTTTTTTAACTCAAAATTATTCTTAGGCATTGACTTAAACTAAATTTATCTTTTTTAGATACAAGAGTGTCACTTGGTTTGCAATTTTGCATGCCAAATCTTTTGAGCTTCCTTTTGATGTAACCCTTTTGTGATAATCCAAGAATACCTTAAGCATGATCCCCATGTATCTAAATCTCTAATACAAAAAAGGCATAATCAAAATCTTTCATCTCAAAGTTCTTTACTAAAAATTTATTAGTTTCATGCAATATGCTTATATTGTTAGTAGCAAGTAATATGTTATTAATATATAAAATCAAAAAAATATGTTTACTCTTACTAAACTCATGGTATATACAATCATCTACCACATTCATCTCAAAATCAAATGAGACAATGACTTATGAAATTTATAATACCATTAACAAGATGCCTACTTAAATTCATAGATAAATTTCTTTAGTTTGCAAACCATTGATTTTGTATCAGCTAATACAAATTTTTTGGTTCTACCATATAAATCATCTTATCAATATCACTATTGAAAAATGTAGTCTTAACATTTATTTGTTGTAACTTAAGGTCATAATGTGCCATTAATGCCATTATTATCCCAAAAAAAGTCTTTTGATAAAACTGGAGAAAAGATCTCTTTTATAATCGATGCCTTTCTTTTAAGTAAAACCCTTAGTAATAAGATGTGCTTTATACCTTTTCACATTACGTTTTAAATTTCTTTTATTTTAAAAATTTATTTGCAATCAATAGGTTTCGCACCTTCAGGCAATGGGACAAGATCCTACACATCATTGTCTTTTATGAATTTAATCTCTTTATTCATGGTATCAATATATTTTTAAGAGTTAGAATTTTTTATGACTTGACGAAAGTTGATTGATCTTTTGTCATTCTAATGTCAATCTCATATTCTTGCAAAAATATAATATAATCATCTAAAATTGCATTTTTTTCTCTCTCTAGTGAATTTCTTTAATGGTAATGGTTCTAGAGGTTGTGGAATTTATTCTTTTGAAATAATCTTTTAAACTTACATGAGAGATTCAATGACATTATCTTGATTCAGAGTTATTTCTTTAACAATGTCGAGTATAAAATCTTGATCCTGATTATTAACAATAGCAATTAGAGGAATGTTAATATATTCCTCTTCAAAGACAATATCCTTATTCCTTTCTCCCCCTATAAACTCAATATCCTTAAAGAACTTAGCATTTTTAGTCTTAAAAGTTGATTTAGTTGTGAAATCACAAAACTTGCAACCTTTGATTCTTTCAGAGTATCTAACAAAATAACAACTAATAGTCCTTAAATTTATTTTCTTTTTGTTTAGCCTATAAACCCTTGCTTTAGTTGGACATGCCGAATGTGTAGATGTTTTAAACTAGACCTTTTGCTTGTCTAAAACTCGTAAAGAGTTTTAACAGTTGCTTTACTTAGAATTCTGTTAAGTATATATACTGCAGTTTTCAATACTTCACCCTATAGTGATTTTGGTAAGGTAGAATGACTAATCATATTTTTTACCATATCCTTAAGCATTTTATTTCATTTTTTTAGTAATACTATTCATGATAGAAGAATCCAGTATACTGCACTATAAGACGATACTAGCTAGGTATTTAGCAAACGGTCCTGGATGTTGTTCACGTGATCTATTATATCTACCATAATATTATCGAGCACAATTAAATCTAACACTTTTTATTAGTTGACTGAGTTGGTTCTTAATTTCACCTTTATAGTTTTTGAATACGTCTAAGAATTGCGACCTTTTATAGATGAGATAAAGATAACCATATTCAGAATAATTATTTATACAAGTTATAAAATATTATTGACCATTTCCAGAAGTTGTAGGAAATGGTTCATAAATATCTGTATCTATAAGTTCTAAGACGTTTAAAATTTTATTGGCATTAAATCTCCTAATTTTAGTTTGTTTTTCCTTTATACAATTAACACAAATGTCAAAATTTGAAAAATCAGGGGGATCAAGATTTCATCAAACACAATTCTTTCAATTCTTCTTTTGAAGATGTGACCTAATCTCTTGTGTCATAGTGATGCAAAATTTTTGTCTGTTAACTTATGTTTGACACCTAATGTATTAATATGCAAGAATTTATTAAAGAAAGCAACAATATCAAATAAATATAGATTATCATAACTAGATAGAGAACTAGTACTAACTAATTTTGCATTCTAAAATAGAATAACTTTATTATTTTTAAATGAACAACAATATCTTGATTTGTTCAAAATAGAAATAGAAATCAAATTTCATCTAAACGACGGCATAACAAATGTCTAATTCAAATCTAAATAAAAATTAATTTTAATAATAATCTAAAAGTTTCTATTACTTTGACTTTTACTGATTTGCCATCGCCCACATAGATGTATCTTTCACCATCACTTAGTTTTTGACAACTCAGGCAACCTTATATAGACACACTTATGTGAGTTGTTGCACTAAAATTTATCCACCACGTGTGTTCAAGTGCTGAAACTAAATTAACTTTAAAACAAACTAAATTAAGAAATATACCTTTCTTTGCATGTTATATGTAATAGTTAGTATAATACTTCTTTACATGCCAATAGCCTTACAGAAGAAACAACCATTCTTATTTTGATCCTTCTGTTGCGTCTTTTGCAGTGTCGTATTCACAGCTAGTTTATTTATCTTTCTTGTCTTATTCCTGTCTTTAAAAAAAAATGGTTAGGTGAGCACTCTCTGTTCTGTCTTACACTAGTCCATCCTCTTCTTAGACACAATGTGAGATGAGTTCATTAAGGGACCATAATTTTTTTTAATAATTATAACTCACTCTAAATTAACTGAATTGTATTGAAAGGGATATTAGAACTAAATGTACCAATAAAGCCTCAGATAGTTCTAATTTGAGTACCTTTAACTTTGAAGCAATGTGAGGCATTTTTATAATGTACTCCCTAATGTTTTCTTTGTCTTTATACTTCATGAAGATAAGGTTTGTCAAAAGTGTACTAATTTTAGCTTTTTCATTATTGACAAAATTTTTCTCAAGATCTTGAAGGAAACTCTTAGCTATATCAATATTTTCGAACATATTATCTTAAAAAGTTTCTAAAATAGTACGCTTTATGATCATTATGCTTATGCAGTTTGATTATTCCTACTTTTCTATTTCTTTCTTATCATCAAAGGTACTCTTATTAGTAAAAGCAATAGGTTAATTAACCCTTAAAGCTGAATCTAAGTCTATAACTTTGAGAATGATTAATACGTTCTCTTGCCATGCCTTAAAGTTAATGGCATTAAGCATGAGAATATAATTTATACTAGCAAAAATATTTGAAACAGAATTTGAAACTAAAAACACAAAGAACCAAATAAATAAAATAATTTAGCTAATATAAACACTTTATTATACAAGTTATAATGATTTCAAATTATGGTAGGGCCCTGAAAGATAGATGTAACATGATTTTCATGCAAGGATCATTCCATAGGTTAGTTTATACAATCTTTATCATTTTTATCTAAGCAACTATAGGTATCCAACTAATTTATTAATATAAACTTAAGATATACCTTGTTTGCTTCGTATAGAATCTAACAAGAAGTCTCTCTCTTGTCTATAAAGATATCCACACACTAATTTGTTGAATATGATTTCACATGCTTTAATTGAAGACCTAGAATACATATGGCTTTCATAAGTCATTTTTCTTATTTTCTACACTTAGAAAACATAAAGAACACTTCTTAGAAAGCTAGAGAATTATGAAAATAATTTTTATTTCTTGCTTTTTATTTTTTTCTCTTTATTTTCTTTTATTTTCTCTTAGAAAAGCTTGAAAAAAGATGTGTTTTATGGCTTCCACAACCATCCACCTGTGAAACCCTTTCAAGGAAGAAGAAAAGAAATAATTTCAATTCAATTCCAACCCATTCTATGACTCCCATGTGTACTCCACTTTCAATCAATATGATTTGTCAATTTAGCTTAATTAATAAAAAAAATCATTAAATAAATAACCATTACACAAGGAAAAACATTATTAACAGATTTCAAAATTAAATATGATATCCATTAATTTATAGTAACAGATAACAACAAATATATATATATATATATAACCCGATTTTGTCCTCTATAAATTTTATTCATGCTTTATAAATAAAGCTCGAGGTGAAAGATTTATATGCTTTAAAAGTCAATCACGATGTGATCAGTGGCTATAAATTTTGTAAAAACTCTTATAAACCTTATGATTTAATAAAATAAATATTTTATGTTATATATTATTATTTATTATCATTTGCAAATGTATGTTTGATTTACATATAATGATAAAATCCATGGAATGTATGCAATACATATTGTTATGATGAGTTCATATTTGTGAGATTATATGTTAGTAGTATCATTCTTAAATGTTCCTAGTCACAGGACTAGAAAGTGGGGCCTTTATAGTACCGAAAAGACTAGTATACACTATCTTTACTCTTTGTAATAGATGATAATCAATCTCATAGATTACTTCTATAGAGACAGTAAAGAAAGTGTATAGATGCTCATTGGTTGAGTATGAGTTCACTGAACAGACTCATACGAATCATTTAAATACTAATTACACTTAATTGTTAATTAAAAATTCGTTATACCAGTCATGTAAATAATTCTTAGACTTTATAATATCATGGTTACTTTATGAATGAATTGCCATACCTTAATACTGCCTAGGGAAAATTTGTCTTAGGCTTATAATAGGTAGTCATTAGGTGTGGTAATACATTTATGGAGGTATATGAATATCCAAGAAAGGATCTGCTAGCCTTAATGTTTGAGGTAGAATGCTTTATGTGAATAATTCATATTTGACTCGTGAAATTCTCGACTGGGGTTATATATTGTGTGCGATTGACAAGTGTGTTCTGAATGGTAATACATAATAAAGTCGTTATCTATTATTTATTATACATAGCACTAAATTTAAAAGGGTTTGATGATTATAGCATATCCCTAATTTAGTTAGAGCATTATGTGTTGGAAGGATTGAATTACACGGTAACTGATGATGGAAAGGTTTAATTTTAAAGCTACTGACTTTATTATAATTCGGGGGTTGTATTGCATGGCTAGGTATCAATATTAATTTGTGAAAATATTTAATTAATGTTAGAAGATTAATTAAATAAAAGAACTAAAGATTTTAATTCAGGATATAAAAGAAATTAAAAAAGTGTAATTGATTATATCATCCACTGTTGACTTTACCGTGAACCTATTTAGTCTTGTCCATAATTGGCTTAATTTTTTTTTTATTATTTTATACATTACTCTAATATATTGAGTTAAGGCAATATGATTGGCTAATCTAAGTTTGGTAACGGGATGAGTAATATATGTTAATATTTTATCCTAACAAGTAAAATATTGATAAGTGGCTTAATCTTAGCTTTATATTTTAATACAAATAGATGGCGGATATACATTAAATGTGGCATTATTTTGTCCCTTCATTTGGCATAATAATAGCCAAGTATTTAATTTAATTAAATATTAATTAAATTAAATAAATATATAAAGGAATATTTATTATTTTGAATAATAATAATAAGTGAAAAAGAAGCATTCTTTTTTGGTTTTATTCCATCATTGTCATGAGATTCATCCATGCCTTAGGTGATCAATTATCGATCATTTTAGTTGAAATAAAAGTGCTTTAGGATCCTTGTGAAGTGATCTAGCAAGGTGTAAAGAAAATTTTAAGCTTTGAAAAGTGTTTTCAAAGATCAAAATTTTAGGATTTTATTTGAAAACCTAGAAATCTATCAAAGAGTTTGATTGAATTTCAACAAATCCACAAGAGGGAAAAGCAAGCCAAGGGCATCATAAGATAGAGAAAAACCTAATTTGATGCTCTTAAGCTTTGAAAAAGAATAAAGGATAACAAAGATTGACATATATATAGGGTAAATTTTTCACTTATATACCAAGCTTATTTCCTAGATTATAAGACATGCAATTTATTTTCGTATTTTAGAAAACATGGCATGCTAGAATCTTTTATTGGCATCAAAGCTTAATAGATGGAAATTAAGTTGGATATGGATTTGTGATGATGTGATGATGATTGTGCTTAAATTTTGACAAAGACCGCATTATTTAGGTTATGATAGGCCAAGTTTGTGTGAAAGAATTTAAGAGTGTATGCTGCTACATTGTCCTATTTTTATGATCATTTTATAATGCATTCAAAGTGTTTGAAATTTGGATTTGGGATTTTATTGATGCTTGGTTTAGTTAGAAATGGGTATACAAAAATAGTCCCGAATTTGGCAAAAAACTAGATAGTTTTCAAATGCTTGCGATAACTTGCTGCTGGAATTTTCCAAGTTATTTGAAACTATTTTAGTGGTTGTTTTAATTCAATAAGGTTTTTTTTCAGATATATATTGGGTGTTTATGTGTTGGATATCGAGTATAGGTTATATTTTCGGCAATTGGAGCAAATAGCGCAATTATTTGATTGTCGAGCAGTTTTTCGAGAAATTGTTCTTTATGTGTTAAGCATTATCCAAATTATTCTTATTGGTCTGATTTGTACGATAATATATGTTTAAAATTTCATTCATAAGTTGGATGGTTTATGGACTCATTATGACAAAAGTTTTCAAGTATACAAAATCGACTAAAATGGCTCAATTTGTGTGCATTGTTATACTTGTTCATTTTGAATGAGTTTAATGATTTTTATTAGGTTGTAATAAAGGTTATTACATATGAATATA
>JAWDEX010190610.1:0-12776 GCA_035221805.1 Trichilia hirta | reverse complement strand
AAGATTTATTCATTAAAATTAAATTGCCTCATAAAAGCAGTAATTAGAAACAGGATACATTGGTAATACATAGAAGACAGTTGTTAATTTTAATAACTTATCGCTATAATTCATATATTTTATTTCTTGTATTTAAAAATTTGAGGACTAAGTAAGAGAATATAGGTTAATTATGATCTTTAATACCAATTGTTAATGGCATAACTTCTTTTCTTAATGGCCATAACTTCTCTTAATAGTCAATAATTGTCTTTTAATTTTTAAAATTATTGCATTAAAAGTTGGTAATAGTTATTAATTCTCTTAAATTAAAAGAATTTTTTTTAATAAAAAAATATTTATAAATAAAGAATTTTTTTTTTATTTTGCTTAATTTTTTAAACTAATTATTCTATTTTAATATCATCTTAAGATGATTAAGAGAGTTAAAAAAAATTTGACGAATTTTAAAATATATCATATAGTAATAACAAAAGATAGGATTTTTAAATCTTTCGTAACTTAAATTTTTATATTTTATAATATGGTTATAGTTTGCGTGCTCACGTTTGCCTCTAAGATGGTCAGGCAAATCATGGTCTTGATCACGAGCAAAACCGATCTCTGAAAATGCAAACAGATCTTTTGACTTTCAACAATTTCAACAGCTTCTTAATTCCCAATTTTTCTTTCTTCTTCTGTTTCACCAAGCCACCATGACAAAGTTCCACATGACCCTTACTCACAAAACCAACTCTTTTTCCATTCCAACCTAACTGCTGGGTATCCATTCCAGCATTGGACGTGCATGCGATTTGCTTCAATGCCTCCATTGCTAAAATTTCTACCCTCGCAACAAAACATAAATGACGCTGCATAATGAAGATGCTTTGCTTGTTATACAAAAGTAATGGAGATTATTGAATAATTTAGCATATGAGGATTTCTTTGATTGGTTCCACATGCTTCGTCTTCAACCCCGTGATCGTTCCTGGTTTGCCACACTTCTTACCCTTCCAGCCATGCGCTTTCTTTAATCCAAGCCGTTGGATTACGCGTTGGGTAATCTGTCCGTTTCAGATAATACAAAGTAATGACACGTAAGATGCCACGAAGACAACTAACTATCCACCTGGCATATTATGTACTAATTATTTCTTGGAGGGAACATCAGACGGTTAATAGAATGATGTATCTGTCGCTTGGCAGATGCATAAAATAAGATTGTAACGCGTTACAGCGTTTCCTTATCGTTTTAGTATGGATAAGTTCCACTTAAAAGAAGAAAGAGGTTGTTGATAAATTAAAGAAAATATAATAATACACAATACATCTTTGACCAACCTCGCTACAGCATTTTTGACAGTTGAATCTCTGAATGAATGTTGGTTTGAAACACAATTATATGATCCTATCGTCTTGTCTATGCTGGAATTAAAACATGTATTAGAAAATAAATTTAGTACGTGGGATTATACTTATATTGAACTGGATGGGGGCGAAAGAACTTGACATTTTACATACATGCCAAAAAAAAATTTCGTACATTCGTTCTGAAATACCATCTTGTATAATTATAATACATCTCTTACTCAAAGCCCATGTTTACTGATCACTACTAAGCTTTCAAAAGACATTTTCTCCAACATCATGCACTACAAAACTAGAAGAAAGCAAATTACTGAACAACTCTTTCTTTTAATGAAAATCGCTTTTTAAGAAGAGATACTCCATCTATAAACTATAATGTTTGTTCTCATGATGAGGGTATGCCGGCAAACAATTCTTGATATCCACCAAGGTGTTGTGGAACTCGTTGCCTAATCTCTTCAAACGCACACAATGTTTCTGAATCCAGACCTCCAGCAAACTGCGCAAGTAGATAATTGATTGAGAAAAGCATTAGCAAAGAAATGATAGAAGATATGTTATATGTAGAGAAAAAAATGAAACTTATACTTGAAGTTAATAACGAAATTATGGAAGTAACCAAAACTCTTTACTGCCTAGGATTAAAATTATGTTTATGATAGCAAAATATATATTATGTTTTGGTAATCTAAACTTGGTTCTTGCAGAAAACGGAGAGCTCTGTACTTCTCTGAATAGAGGGAGAAGAAAACGTAGAAACTGATAGTTATGGTCGCTTTTGCATGTTTCTAGGCCACAAAACTGGCAGAAAACAAGGAAAACAAAGACGCTTATTATGCAACTTACGGAACTGCATCAGGGCATCTCGTGAATGCAATGATTATCAAATAATTAAGTTTCCTGAGGCTGTCCAAGTAATTTTTTCCCACCTTCTTACAAAAGATACCATTAAATATCAGTTCATGGAAGGATAAGAATATGCTTTCTCATTATTTTTTCAGGCATGAGGCTATAAAACTAATGATAATAATAATGAACAGCAGCATCAAACTTGAGGATTACCTGGTGTGCCCTGTAAGCAAAATGTACACCCTGAAGCAGCAAAGCTTCCTGAGTTGATTCCCTATCTGAATTATGAACCAATTCAAACTCTTTCGTTACTCTCTTCATGTACATCTGGGCCAGCTTCATAGAAGTTTGCTTTATCTACATGAAATTATAAATAATTCTTCACTACTCCCTAGATATGGTATGACATTGGATACAAATGACTCCTCAAAGAACCCAAACGAGAAGAGATACTGCTTAGTAAATTTTTTCAGTACAGCTTGATTACAAGCAATTATGTAAGAGTAGATGAAGGAAATAGTTAAACAGATCCTCAGCTCGGGGGCTGGTCCAGAAGTTTACATCCGGTGAGGTCCATAACAAGGGAAGAGAAAGGGATGGGGAGCATCGAAAAAGGTTTGGAAGGCCCACAAAAGCCTAATTTTTATTAAAATTTTTGCGTCCAGCCGCTGCCCGATGACTCAAAGACTTGGAGGTTGATCTGAAAAGATATATATTGCTTCTTTCAGAATTCTCTAAAAAAGTTGTATAAAAAATGGTACCTTGCTTAAGATCCCTGTATCAAGCATCCAATCAACTGGAATCCTGCAGTCTTGATAAGAACGCATAGCTGAACTTCGCAATTTAATTAACTGATGTATGCTCCGTTCCGATCTTCCACAAAGAGATGAGTAGTAGTTAAGTCAACAATATGACAATTAACATACCTTACAAGTTCAAACAATTAAAGTATTTACCATTTCGTACTTACTTATCAAGTAAGCTGGCCATCTTCTTCAAGGCAGCACTGCAAGGGACATTAGTGTCATCCGTATAGGAAGAAATCTCACTGTCTAATAGTTTAAGGTTTCGATATTCAACGGCAGCTTCCCTCATGGCATCAGCTTTCCTCTCAGGCCATTTGAAATGCTTTAAGACAGCCCTCTCATCAGCCTGTGAATGACGATAGAAGCAAATATCTTAAATTTCAAGACAAAAGTTTATCGTTCTCCATACTATCGAATTACATGACAAGGGCACATCAGGTTTTTCAAGAATTCCTACTTAATTCAATCTGCGAGTACTTTCCATCATGAGAAACAAGAGTAACGTACAGTTTGAACAATTAATCAGGATTTCCAATTTTTCAATGATATTCTTGACTGGAGCAACAGAGCAGTGCCTCAAGTGAAAACTTGTAAATCAAATAACCAGAAAATGGTTTACAGATTACCAGTGATGAAAGTTCACCATCGAGCCAAACCACAAATTTTACGACATCTTCTATGTCTGTATAAGCTGCAGTTAGTACTTTCTGGATAAGACCATTGATAAAGTCTCCTTTGGTTTCGATGTCGGCTTTAATCTAGAATTGCAACAATTAAAAGTTTAAAATGAGGCAGATAAGAAAAAACGAATCAACAAATTACATCCAACTAAAAATCCACGATGCTTACAGCCAGAAGATGTGCTGAACGATTTTGGATTTCGCCAACAATGCTACTATGTGCACCAAAAATCACTGGTCTATTGTTATTCACTGGCCGGGGATGGTCTTTCTTCCCCTGTTGCTTATGGAATGATTGACAAAGTTGTACAAATGATGGAGTCCTTTGAGACGTAGATGATCTGGCTGACGGCCGAAGCAGAGGTGGAGGAGGAGGTGGTGGAGGTCCCGGAATTGAGGGACAGGCTGGAGATCTCTTCTCTGCTTCAGCAGCCTTCAGAATTGGAACTTGTCGTTCTGAAACTGATGATGGCGTTCTAATACTTGCCTCATTGATTGCCCCCTTTCTTACTATTGAGTGCTCCAATTTATTAGCAATGAGTTTCTGAATGTCCTTGAATTTAGTACAAGGATAGTCACCAACTGCTTCCTTCTTCATTAAAGCCAGAATTGAATATCAGAATACCTATTACTAGACTGATCTATTTACGTTCAGTTTTCATTTTCCGGTTAAAATTACATAAGCATAATCATTTTCTCTTTTTCTCTGTTCAAGTTACGTTTTTCATATTTTAACTAACATATGCGAAGATTATGGGGTGGAAAAAAATGTTCAAGAAAAAAAAAAAAAAAGAAGAAAATTTTTACTGAATATAATCAAACAAAATTTCCTTCGTTTAAACCCATATGAGCAAAAATAATAATAAAATTCTCACCTGTTCACGGCTGCTAAGGGCCGCAGTCTTGGCTTCAGCAGCAACAAGATCATCAGAAAGCTTCTTGTTTTGCTTCTCCAACTCCGCATTCAATCTCTGTGCTTTATCCAACTCCGCTTTCAATGCAAAAATTTCACTGTGCAAAGTTTTAACCAAGTTGTCACTCCATATGAGTTTCTCCTCCAGTTCTTTCTTCTTCTTATCAAACATCCCATGTTCGTTGTTGCCAGAATTGGCCTCTGCAATTCTGTGTCTCCTCGGCCTAACAAATTGCTCAACAACTGAGCGGTTTACAGAATGACCCAAGACTTTGACCTCGTCAACTTTTTGAGATCCCAATGAGTCTTCTACAGACTTGGATTTCTTATGAACGAGAGGCCTCCTGACTTTTGCACTGGTATTGTTCTTTATATCTGGCGGTACAGATTTCGCTCTAGTTTTGACAATTTCAGTTGATAAAGACTCACCATTGACAATTTCTTGTTTGGGCGAATTATTGGTTTTAGAGTTGGCTCTGAGACGAGATGGGTTTTTAGTGAACTGTGACATATTGGTGGGTTTGCATTCAGATTTTGTCGTAGGTGATGTTTGTTGCTGCTGTTTCATGGTTTCTTCAATCTCTCTGGTTCTTAAAAGATAAACAAAAGGCCTGCAATGCAAATGACAAAAGAAGCTACTAATTCTTGGAATTTATCTTGTTCTTGGATTCCATTGAAGCTAAGATTACCTAAACAATTTAACGATTGGTATTCTTCTGCTGTAAACAACACATTTTTATGCATTTGATATTATTAAGTATGTGAATATTTTTTGATGATCCAATTCACAGTTAGACAAGACATTCTTTTAGGTCAGTGTTTACTTAGATGATTTTGGTCATGCTTGTAATGTAATATTTTAGTGATTTAATAATTGACAAGATTTGGCGTTATCAGTTAGGTTTATGTATGTGGTATATTACCGTGTAGTTTTCACCTAACTAGAACCAATTCTTTTCCATGAATATATGATTTCTCATGCGCCATGTTAACTTGTTCTAACAATCGTTGAATGTTTCTTTTTGTATACATCTTTGAAAAAAGAATTTACTACAGTCCAATGTTGGTCGTTGTAGGTGATTCCTATAATGAGATGGGCCCATGCCTCTGTAACATAGAGACAAGCACAAATGAAATCAGATAATAACAGGAAAATGACTATCAAACATGGTGGCTACCTTTAAAATATTGGCACTCAATTGTGATATTGTCGCTATTATTATTGTTATTATTATACAACTAAAAGCGTACACCCAAATCACGGTTAAATTAATGTAGAATTTGATTCAATTCGTCTTTTCTTTTAATTAAAGTGGGTATGTCCCATTTCTAAACTGTTGGCTCCAAGTCACGTTATATATATATATATATGGACATGTAAGTGTGTCTTTATTTTTAAATATTCATTGCAAACCACTCCTTTAGCTTTAGTGTATATGGTTGGTTGGTACATCCATTAATGACTCCTATCATTTAATTAATATAATGTAGCAAAGATATTCTCTTTATGTTAATAATGTATTAATGAGAAAGATACATAGGGTGGCTAATTCAAAAAAAGAAAAAGGAAAACGTTATCATACACATGAACAAGGTAGCTAGCTGTCAAGCATCCATTATTTTGTATTGTAGGGAGGCAAAAGCACTTCCTAGCTAGAAGCAGAAGCTAGCTAGAGAGGGATTTTGAAACTTAGTTCAACATCAAACCAGTACGTATGCTGTTTGTATACACAAAAACAAACAGAGACACAGCAAAGCAACCCGGAGTCAGAAAGCCAAGGTTCTAAGCTTACTATATATAATGGAAGAAATAGCCGGCAAGCTAGGGAAATGGGCTAAGCATCAAAGAAACAAAAAAGTTACAGGTGGGTAGTCATTTTTATACATTTGTTTAATCGGTTGGCCAGTTAAATCAAATACCCTTTTGCTGCTTTCGATAAAAAAATGTGGCTTTTCAACTTTACGATAAATCTCATTTTCGTTTATGTGGTAAAGAGATATCTGTGCCTTTAAAAACAAATTTGATACGAATTCATGACATTAAATAAATGCAACAGAGAGTTTTCATACGCTAATGGGTCACTTGCTCAGGTAATCAGGCACACACACCCTTGAAACTTCGTTAAACATTAACTGACTTTAACAGAACAGTGGGTGTGTGATGAAGGAAGACAACATGCAGATGCAAGCGGACTCGGCTACCGTATCGATATATCAATGTATTATATAACACGATTTTGACATTTAATATACCGTGGAACATAAAACTTAAAATTTAAAATTTGTTGTTTTAATTTTTTTTGGTTTTAGATTTCAAGTATTGTGTTGTACAATACGTTATAGTTTCAAAATTAAATGTACTTAGACGATCCCAAATGCAGGCTAGAAACCGTCGTCACATTTGCTGCTGAAAGAATATGTAGTTGAAGTTCCATCATCTTCCATTCATGAATCATGATCAAGTAAGTTTCTTCTTAATTACGGAAATCACATGTTGGATCCGGTGATGTACGTATATGGTTTGGACTTTGGGTGTTACAACACAGGAAGAATTATATAGGAATAGGACCACCTTTATCATATGTAAACTAAACTTGGATTATCCTCAGTTAACCCCCGACTAGAATTTCTTAATCAATTATCTCTTCCATGTAAAGCACTCTTCGCATATAATAGTATGATGGTATCAAAGCTTGCACAGAAAGACCATGTACCGTAACAACAACCTGCCTACCCTTATATTTAAATGGTTATTTGATTCATGAATCTATGCAATGATCTAACTATATACAGAAAAATATAATACATGTAAAAAATGAAGAATCCAAAGATGGCCTTTCCACTCTGAAGAAAACATAGCAGCAGTAAACCATATCCTCCAAATACATCATGCATCAACAGGTAATTAAGGAAGACAGCAAGAGAACAAATAATTAGTTGTACAAACCTTGAACTTACTCAGAAAATCGATTGATCCTTAATTCTCTTGGCGACTAGCTGATGAGATTCAAAACTATTTCTACATATAATATACTGGACTAGATAGCAAATCAGAATGGAATGGGGATTTCCTTTGAAGTATATGCTTGAATGTTGATCCTATAAAAGGAGCCGGTGTGCGTTTCTGTTGGTTAGTTGCTATTTCGCATCAAATGAAGTGTCATTTGTTGGCTAGATAGTTATTATCAAAATGTTGATTGGATGGTAAGTATTGTTAACCTGCAATTGTCAAGTGGATTCTGTAGACAGCTCGCAATAGATTTTATGAATGTGCTTAATTAATCTGTCTTTCTTACTCTCAAATCATTGAACGTCGTATTTTTACCCAGGGCTTCAATCCATAATAAATGTTTTTAAGTCATTTTCTTCACGTTCGAACTTAGTCAAAAAATTGGAAAGACAAGTCTCAGTTCCATCAGTAATTAAATTAAAATCCAACAAACTCAATCAATTGATTTGGATTAATAAGTACTGTCAATGGAAGTTAGTTACCATTGTTGTCGTAAATCACAAGAAATACTTTCATCAATAACAAAATGAAAATTTTTTGGTTAAAATCCTCGATAAACAAATCCACTTGCATTTTCACTTTTGTCTCTCTTATGATTCATTTTAGTGGTGGGTCAATTCGTGTATGCGTTATCTATATTATCAATGTTAATAATTTCGTATACAAATTATAAAAGTAAAAACCATTTCAAGAGTTAACGGTAAATACAAGTATATAATTTCAAATGAACTTTCAGAAGAAGAAAGCTGGCTTGACTAATGTCGATTTTTTGGAGTAATGAACAATTCTGTCTTATTATACATAAAGAAACAAAAAGATAAAAGGAAAAAAATGGGGAGGAAATATAAAAACGGAAAAGAAAAGGAATAGGCTGTTGAATGGAGCTCTTCAGATGTTGAGACACCACCATCTTTCAACTACTTTACATTTGTCAAATGCATTGCCTAATAGAAAACATCTCACTTATATCAGACAAATTTAGATATGATGTGTATCGCAAGTATAACTGGTTCAGAGAAAAGAAGTGTCATAAATTTAACCAACTATATTATATTGCTCATACCAAATATCAACAGACTTGATCTAGTCTTTTATAAATGGAAACAGAAGTGACTACAAGGTTACAATGACAACAAAAACTGGTTTTGGGTTGCTACAGGAAAGTTTATTGAACTTCTAGAAGAATAGACTCAGGAATAATATGATGAAGCCAATCAGAGATTCTCTTCATTCTTGATATATAGAATGAGCTAGCTTCTTCATAGTCCCAGTTGTTAAAGCCTTTGAACACTTTCTGCCTTGCTCTAACAACGAGGATTCTGAGTGAAATTGTATTCTCAAGCAAATAGGTTAAGAGCTCAACTTCATGCCGGTTACCATAGAATCCATTGATTTCCAGTTCTGTGAGATAGTTATGGGGACATCCTGGAAGGAGCCTCTCTATCTTCTTTCCTTGTTTGATAAAGCTTGGAGAGAACAACTGCAGGGAAGAAAATAAAATCCAGTTTGAGCATTCTAGTTTCCGAAGGGAGGTTAAAAACTACCGTTGCATTAAAACATGAACTATTCGTGTCAATAACACTTCAATTGGTAAATCAGTAAAATGAATTGTGAGTAATGACAAAATCTTTACCTTAGTCATAGTCAGTGAAAATCCTAATTGTTAGATTCACATTCAAGGCAAACTATTATTGGTTCTCAGGATTAATTTCAACGACGGATCAGAACATGTCAATGACATACACCATAAGCAACAGATAGACATGCAACACAGATATGTACAAACGTAGTTTCAATTTCGTAGAAAGATGGTTATTAACTGACATTTAGTTGTAGCTTCACCAACTGGGGAAAAGCCCTGAGGATGTAAACAATCCAGCTCAGTTTGTCTTCATCATCAAATGGGTAAATTGTCAAAAACAACTGCTTGACATTGGTAAATGCACGCCCATTAGCTGGAAGCTCAAGTGCCTGAAATTTAGAGGTTTTGAATTAGATTAGTATTATAAAGACAATACAGAGAAACATATTTACAGGGGAAATAAAGAATAAATTGACTAAGTAGTAATGTGAAAGTTGTAAAAGATGATTAGCTTTTGCGTACCTTCATGGATAAAATGGAGATTAGATTTAGTTTTTCCAAATTAGGCAGGTCCATTGCCAATTTCGTAAATGCATAAATTACCCCACCAATTCGATTATTCTGTGTGAAACTGAGATAAACTTCTGTCAGCTTATGGACACATTTGAAGGAGAAGCTTAGTACAGGACCAGTATATTCCAATCTTTTGAGATTCTGGGATGAAATTTCAACGTCCTTTAATCTCAAACAGTCTTTTATATTCAAGAACTTCAACTGGCGGCTTCCTTCTGAAATCTTCAATTTGACAAGATGTTGGCAGAGATGCAGATTCATTTTTTCGAGAATCAAGCAATTCGACAACAGATCATTCAACATTTCATCCTCAATCCATACACTTTTCAGTTCCAGAGTGATGAGTGAGTTGAGATTGTTGGAACTCAGAGGTTCAGTGAAAGTGCAGGAATCCAATCTCAAATGCATGAGATTACACTTTCCCCCTGTAGATGGTTCTAGAATGGACGAATGAAATTCATAATGTTCAAATCCATTTGAGGTAACAACATTCTTTCTGAAACTAGAATTCTCGGATAGGTCGAGATCAATCATTTCAACTCCCTTCATAACTCCCCAACTGATCCAGCGATCAATATGAGAAGAAAACTCCTTCCCCAAGTGAAAATGGATTGTCAAGGAGTTTATATTCAGACCCATGCAACGTTGACACATTATCTTATCAACTCGTTCAACAAACTTACGCCTTTGTATTTGTCTTTTTGATTGAAATTCCCGAACCTTTCTCAAGTGAGCTCTGCTCCAAAGTACATTATTAAAATCAAACTTAAGATGATATTGACAAATCCAAAGGGATCTCCATCGTTTTGATAAAACACTAGTCCTTACAGCCTCTCTCAATGGTAGCATAGAAATAATTGTCGAAACAATCTCGTCCGGTAGCTCTAGAAATTGGTCTTTCCTAACCATCAACTCAGAATCTCTCAACCGTTTTCTACCCATCGTTTTCTCCAACATAATTCTCTACAAAGTTTACTCCAAAAAACAGAAGATAACTGAGGACCCGAGTTCAATACTATGTCTAAGAAATCCTAGGATTGCTAGGACGACATTGAAATGTTTCCCTTTCCTTATTTCGTTTGAATTTGGTTTTCCTAGTACTATTAGGACAATATTTGAAAACACAGACTACGATGTTTTGCTTTCTTTCTTTCTTTATCTGGTTTGAATTTCGTTTTCCCTCTCAACTAAGACTAAGACCCCACTGGGAAACAGCATCCACATCAGATTTTACATTTTATAAATACGAATATAGTTAGGGGTGGCCAAAAAAATAGGTCCCTAACTTAACAATTACGTTGCTTTTAAGTATTTTTTGTATAAAATAAAAATATATTTGAAAACATATAATAGCTACTTGAACCTTCAATATGAAAAGAAAAATACTGAAAAGTTTATTATGTATAAAGAGAGAGAGTTATTTGAAATTTAGTATTAAAAATTTAATAAATTAGTATTCAAGTAGTGTATTAAAATTATTTAATATATATATTTTTTAATAAAAAATAAGAGCGAATCAAAATTATTTTAATTTATAAAAAAATAAAACAATAATATTCTATATAAGTAAAATTTTTTAAAAATACATATGACAAAATTTTATATATTGAATATCATTAAAATTTTTGTATAAGAATAGAGTATGAAGAAAATAAAAGGGAAGAAATTTGTATATCAAATAAATAATTTAATTAGACTAATTAAAATTATTGATAATAGTATAAATAAATCTATTTAAAACTATTGATTCATAAAGAGTATAATACAAAAGGCTTAATATTAATTTTGCAACAAGTTGGACCCTCCTCCCCATTTCACAAGGCTATAGAAAATCCAGAAAATTTGATTACAATATAAGAAGATCACGAGGATGAAGCACGTGTTTGTGGTGCTACCACCACACTCTAGATTCATTGAGGTTACGTGCTTTCGTTTCTCTGTAATTAAACCATTTTATACAACAGCTATTAAATCAGCACATCGGATGGTCAATAACCAATGAGGCACTACCACCGTGGTTCAGTCCACCATCACTCGATCAAATGCATCTTCAACCACTCGTTCAGATTCTGTATCGAGGGCACTCGTGGTTTCCACTAGAGATATATCTTCGGAGCTTTAACCATTGCTCTTAGCGGTGGCTGACAAGCCCAACACTGCAGGTTAGGTTCAGGGCGAACCGGGTTGGGGTCTAGTTAAAATAAATCGGAAATGTGATTGGTGATAAGATACATCGGGTTGAATTGGGTCATGGGTCCAAAAATATAGAACCGGCCCGATTTGTAGAGATGAGGTGGGTTGGGTTGGGCTGGGCTAGGCTGGGCTGATTCAAATCGAATTCGTCATTTTAATTATATTTTAAATTATCTCAAAAATAAAAATAAATTTTATTAAATAAATCTCTTTTTTTTTATTATAATAAAAAATAATAATACAATTTAAATTATAAAAAAAATCACTTCTCATGAAATTCAATTTTATTAATTAAACAAAAAAAATTACAATAAATAGAACATTTTAGTTTTAACTTTATAAATTTTTTATATTCAATCATATTTTTTAATAATAAATATAAAAAAATATAATAAATTAATTAAAATAAATATTATAAAGAGAGGGACGTTGAGTTTTACCTCGTTATTTTTATAATAAAATAAATTTAAATTTAAATTATCTTTTATTTGTAAGTTGCCATTTTTCAATGTTCCTCTTCCACTTCCTCGTTCCATTCATTACTTAAATAAACTAACGGAGAGAATTAGTGTTGTATTGTACCAATCTCTAAAGTACATTTGCATCTCAAAATTTTTTTTTGTGTCATTCTATTACTTTAAGCATCAAGTATTCGTCCACTCAAATTAAATACACTTTTTGATAAAACTGTTGATACTAATAAAGTAAAAAAGTCTTGTGCCATTTTTTCTAAAATGGAATAAGTCTTAAAATTTTTTTTCTATTACTTTAAGATATCACAATCTATTTTATTCTCCACTGGTAGACCTCGCATAAAGTA
>JAWDEX010190589.1:0-12777 GCA_035221805.1 Trichilia hirta | reverse complement strand
CAGCTATAGCAAGCAAAATTTGAATGAATTTAAGTACAATTACAGGTAAAAATGTCTCATCGAAATCAATTTCTTGTCTTTAACAAATTTTTTTTACTACTAATCTTACTTTATAAGTCTTAACTTCTCTAGTAGCTCCAATCATTCTTTTAAAGACCCATTTATATTCAATAGGTATAATACTTTTAGATGGTTCAATCAAAGTCTATACTTGGTTAGAGTTCATAAAGTCCATCTCAAATTTTATAGCCTTAAGCTATTTCTCTAAGTTAATATAAGTTATTATCTCATTGTAGGTCATAGGATATTTATATGAGGTGAGAAAAATTTCAAATTCATCTTTACCATGATATCTTATATATCTATTAAGTGGTTTTAAAATTCTAGTTAACCTATAAATCTCAATGTTTATAGGTTTTCTAATAGTTTCCTTCAAAGTTTAAGCATTAGATTGTGGTTCAGAAATTTTAGAAATTTTTTAAGTTCTATTGTATTGCTATCATGTCTTTCTTTGAAAAACTCTTTCTCTAAGAAAATAGCATGTGTAAAAGTAAAGACAATTTGTTCTTTAGTATAATAGAATTGATATCCAATAGACTCTTTTGAATATCCTATAAAATTACATCTAATAGTCCTTACTCTAAGTTTATCTAGATTTCGCCCTTTTATATGGGCTATACAATCCCAAACTTTAAAATACTTAATGTTAGTCCTCTTTCCTTTTCATATCTCATATGGATCTTTAGATATAAATTTTGTTAAAACTCTACTCAAAATATGGCTAGCAGTTTTGAGACTATATCCTTAAAGGAATACTAGAAGATTAGTATTGTTCATTATAAAAAGACCATATCTAATAAAGTACGACTTTTTCTTTTAGATATACTATTTAATTATGGTACAACTAGAGGAGTTCACTGGGATACAATTCCCTAAGCCTTAAGATCGTATAAAATTTTATAACTTAAGTATTCACCTTCATGATCTAATCGTAGAGTTTTAACACTTTTATTGAGTTAATTTTTTTCTTTATTCTTATATTCTATTCATTTTTAAAAAGCCTTAGATTTGTGATTCATTAAGAACATATATCTAAATGTCAAAAAATTATCGGTGAATATAATAAAATAAGAATAACTACCTCGAGCATGTATCGATATTGGTCTATATACATCTATATGAACTAAAAATAAAACATCGAATAGTTTATCACCATGTCTAATAAATGATAATTTGGTCATTTTACTCATTATACAAGATTCACTAGTGTTAAATGATTCAAAATTATTTGTATCCAAGTAATTTCTTGAATTAACTTGTTTAATCTTTTTTCACTAATATGACCTAATCGACAATACTATAAATAAGTCATATTTGTGTTATCTTGCTTTCTTTTACTGGTATGTTCAATATGGATAATTATATTAGATATATCAAGAATGTATAAACTATTATACAATATACCATTACCAAATAACTTATTATTTAGTAATAATTTATAGCAATTGTTCTTAAAACATATTTCAAAACTGATCTCATCAAGTTTTGATAAAGAAACTATGTTTTTAATTACATTTGGTACATAATAACAGTCATATAATTCTAATACATGTCCATTAGATAACTTTAAATGTGCAGTACTAACAGCTAATGCAGTAACTCTTGCTTTATTACCAACACTATTTAGATCTCATCCTTTTGTAGCTGTTTAATATTTGTCAGAACCTGTAAATTATTACAAATATTAGATGCACATATGGTATCTAATACTTATATAAAACTATTCTTTTCTGACAAATTAATTTTAATTACATACATACATGTAAAGCCTGAAGCAACAACTTGCTTCTCTTTAGCTTTCATTGTAAAATATTACTTATAATTTCTCTTCAGTGCCTGTCCATTTCATAATGAAAAAGGTACCTTTAAGCTTTATCTCTGACTATTTATTTTTCTTCTGAACCCCGCCTTTAGGTTTCAGTGATTTTTTCTTTTTCTCGATAAACCTTTTAACATTACCTTTTTGAGAGCCAGAAGAATCACCAATCATCATCACAGCCTTTTTAGATTTCTTATCAGATAATATCTGACCCTCAGCTATTTTTAATATATTATACAACTCTGCTAAGGTTGCATTAATCTTGTTCATATAAAAATTATTGATAAAATCATTAAAGGTGGGTGTGAGAGACTGGAGAATGAGATCAACTTAGAGTTCATGTTCCAAACAGAATTTTAAGTCATCAAGATGCTCTATCCATCCAATTATCTTTAAAATATGATTAGATACTAATTCGCTAGATTGCATCTTACAACCAAAAAGCTTATTGGTTGGTTGATACCTGACTACTCTTATATTACTTCCAAATAACTTTTATAAGTGGAGCTTAATAAATTGAACATCAAGTTTTTCATGCGGGTGCTATAGTTCCTTAGACATTCCAACTAATATATAGCATCTAGCTATATCCTCATTCTCTTTTTATTTCTTAAATATTTGTCTCTTTTTCTCTGATGCACCATTTGGTATAGTTTTAGGCATCGAAGAGTCGAGAATATAGGCAATCCTTTCACATGTTAAAACTATTCTAAGAGTGTGTTGCCAATTAGAGAAATTATCAGGACCAGTTAATTTTTCAGATGCAAACATAGTGTGAAGCAGATTATGTATAACAGATATATCTAATCTGTATCAAAACATGCCAAAAACTAATCTAGACATGATTATTATGAGTATTAATAAATTAAGAAATCAAACAATAAAATCTTAAATACTCTTACTATTTTAATCGGAATGCATAACCTTTAATATGCAAATAAAAAGATAATCACATTATTTCTAGTAAGTATTAGAATCCCAATTAACATGAATATCATAAACTTGTATGACACAATAACTTATGCATTCTTTAATTAGGTAGGTAAATTTTTACCAGTTGTAACACTTACAACTTCCAATATTATTTAGCCTTTATAATTTTATAATTTTGTGTGACACAACAAATCATAAATTATAATTAAGTTAAATCAATATTTTTTATGAACTGAGTTTTATCATATAATCCTTGTATGACACAACAAAACTATATGACTACATTCAGGTCAAACATCATATGTGAATGCATTAACTCATGACGACAAAAAAATAAGCCTTGTGTCACACAACAAACTACATCTTATTGTCGAATTTAATTAACACATAAATGCTAGAAAGGCTATGTCAAATATTCTTAATATTCAACATTACTACTTAATATTAATCATAAAAAGAATTTTAATTAAAATATGTCTTATATTAATTACATGTTTATGACACTCATTAAACATGCTTATAACAATCATAACTATATACATCAACATGTATAGCACATTTAAAAATATGAACAATTCAATTATATAAGTGCATTATACATGAATAATGTGTATGTGGTCATTTAAATAAAATTATGCTTATTCATTATATAATCAATTTTTAAGGTATATCTTTATATACCTAAAAAGTAATAACTTTTATTACACATTATAATTTCATAAAATTATTCATATAATAAATAAACATTATACTACACACATATAATTGAGCTTTAGGTCAATTTAGCATTCTTCGACAACTTTTGTTGTGATATGTTCAATAAATCATTTAACTCATGACTAATTTTTGAAACATTATTTTATGCTAAATTTAATATAAATGGATTAATTAAGTGATGTAAGAAGCATATGAAATTATTTTATAAAATAAATTTGATAATCATAAAATTTTACGGACATTTTTCATATATGCACATTTTTACCGAAAATGTTACTCATATTCGGTATCCAACAATTGAACACCTAATATAAATTTAAAACAATTCCTAATTAGTTTAAAATAGCAACCATATGGTTCTCATACTTTCAGAAAATATATATGGCAAAAAATTTTTAAAACAATTCTGAAAATTGCCATTTATCGCCAATCGCGTACCATTTTCGCAAATGCATTTTCAACAACACTTTATATCAATTAATTTCCAAATTTTTCAAAATTCAAACACTTTAAATACACAATAAAATGATTATAAAATCAGGGTAGCAACATGATAGCAATATTCTCAAATTATTTCACACAAACTGGACTTACCAAAAATCGAAAGTAGTCGATTTTTCACCAAGATTTAAGCTTAATTCATTATCCATAAACACATATCCATAATATACTCAATACACAGCCCTAAAGCTTTGATACCACTGTAAATTTTTAGCATGTAAAGTTTTCTAAATTATAAAAGTTAAGTTTTGCATGCAAGGATCTAGGTATTGAGATAATATGGATACAATCAAAATTTACTACAAAGTCGTAACTTGTATTTTAACTATCCACTCCTTAGTTCAACATTTTTGAAGTCTTAAAGAATCAAATTAGGATCTCTTCTAAAGAGTGATGCCCTTATCTTTATCTTCCCTTCTTTGGCTTTACTTGAATTCAATCAAACAATCTTTGATTAAATTAGGTTTTCGATTAAAACCTTTGATTTAAAATAAAAGGAATGTAAGAGTGAAAAATGATCATCAATATTTTTTATCCTAACCTTTTCTTTTATAGAAATATAACTTCTTAAAAAGGTTGTCTTAAACTTTTTGGAGAAGCCATTCAAAGCTTCTTGAAGAAGCTATTTACTACTTCTTGAAGAAGTCATTTAAAACTTCTTAGAGAAGCTTTCTATAAAGCTTCTTGTGTAAGCTAATTCTAACATATATTTTTTTAATTTAATTAATAATTAATTAAATATATAATTCTAGAAAATATGATGCCAAATATGTGATTAATATAAATACACATCTCATGCATATTTACTTTACATTTGTAAAGCCAAGATTACGCCACTTGTTAAAATTTTATTTGTTAGGATGAAATATTTGACTATTATCACTTATGTCATACATAAGTTTAGATTAATTACTATAATAACCTTTACTTAATATATTTAAGTGATGCATAATTCAAATAGAAAAAATTCAAGACAATTTATAACAAGACTCAGTAGGTTTACCGTAAAGTCGATAGTAGACTATATTATTAAATTAAACTTTTTAATTTTTTTTATTCAATTAAGCTTTAATAAGATTAATCAAATATGTCTACAGACCAATATTGACACAAAACCATACAATATGGCTCCCGAATTATAATGAAGAATAAAACTTTAATAAATGAACATTTTCATCATTAGTTACCGTGTAATTCAATCCTTTTCTGACACAATACTCCAATCAAATCAAGGGTATGCTAACATCATCAACCATTTTAGATTTAATACTATGTATCATAAATATCAGATAATGACTCTATTATATATCATCATTGAGAGCACACTTCTCAATCAAACATAATATATTACTTAGGCCAAGGATTTTATGAGTAAAATCTGTATTATATATATAGAGTATTTTACCTTGAACACTGAGGCTGACGAATCCTTACTCGAACATTCACATATCTTTATAAATGTCTTATCATACTTAATAACTATCTATCACAAGCCTTAATTCAAACTTGCCATGAGTAGTATTAAAGTATTATAATTTATTTATAGGATAACCATAATATTTTTAAGTCTGAGGATTATTTACACAACTGATACTATGATTGTTTAATTGACGATTAAGTAAAATTAGCATTTGAACAAATTGTGTGAGTCTGTTCAGTAAATTCACGCTCAACTAATGAACACTTATACACTTTTTTTAGTGTCACCTATGAGTAATCTATGAGATTGATTATCCTCTATCATAAATAGAGTAAGAATAGTGTATATTAGTCTATCTGATACTATAAATGTCTCTATTCATAATTTTATGACTAGAAATATTTAGTAATATACTATCAATACAAAATCTTATAAATATGAACTCATTATAATAATGTATATTGCATATATTCTATGAGCTTTATCATAATATATAAATCAAATGTACACAAATATGACAAAAGATAATATAATAAAAATACTCATTTTATTAATCATAAGATTTGTAAGTAATTTATAATATTAAAATCATAAATCATATCGTGATTAACTTTTAGGGTATATATCTCTTTTAGATATCGGGTTATTATCACTAGTGATTGAATACAATTTTATAAAAATAAACTTAATTAACTAATTATTAAAAAGAATAATGTTTGAATTCACAGCCCCCGAATTCTCAAATCCAAAAAATAACGGTACGGGTTTGTTGCGCACTTGCATAGAATGAAAAACCACAAACGTTTTGGGATGAAAGTCAACGGCAGGGGTTCTTTGTAGCAAATCAAAGGAAGAGGGGCTATCCATCAGAAAACAAAATGCAGGGGGTATCTGTTAAATGTTGAAACTATAGGAGGGCCCTTGAAAGTTTAATATATATATATATATTGTTTTGTCCTCCAACAACATTCACAGCAACTATCAGCTTAGACAAACAAGGATACCTTCTTTTATCAACCCACTCTTGCTCTGCCAACGGGAGAGAATTCACAGCTCATGAATCATGAACTTCATTTTCTGTATCAATGAAGACTTTTTGAGAGAAAAGTTCAAATGGGACTTATACTGTCATTATCGGTGATTTTATTTTTATAGGAAAAATGGATCCATGTGACAAAGAAGTTTCAGCATATTTTATCTATCCAATCTTGTTGGTGTATTTTTACTTTACGAAAGGAATTTTTTTTCTTTGTATTTTCTTTCACTGTTTTGTTTGGTTATTTTGGACTTTTAGCTTGGATTAATTCGATTTCCATTCTCACGTCACGTTTCTTTCAATGACTAGATTAGGCACACGGCAAACGGTGGATGCATCTCTCTGTCCAATTCTGAAGGGATTTATTACCTCTGTAGCATTGGAAGTCATCCGTTTTGTGATACAACGGAGTAGCAAATTAATATTATTGTCCAATATTGTGAGTCCGTCTTCAAATAGAATGACTTTCAGTGGGCAAGTGCTGATTTTTAGGGGCTGCTATATATGGAGTATAAGATGAGGATTGGGATTAAAGTATCTCATTCTCGTATTTAGTTGCATTCTAAGACTAGGATAAACAACGTGGAATTTATATACTGATAAATCAAAAATTATTTAATTTTATAATAATTATATTTGAAATATTATTTTAATATTTAATTACTTATTATTTGTACTAATTTAATGATGTTATGAATTAAAAATAAATATTTAGATAGTTAATTTTTTAAAATAATATTAAAAATAAAATATTATATCAAATTTAATTTTATCCTATCTACACCAAATATAACATAGTTTTTTCATATTCCTCACTTATAAAACGGGACTTTGGTATACCCATCTAATAAAATAAAAGTGCTAAAGAAGCAAATTCTTAAATAAGTATTATTTATACACATCATTGTGTTCGTATTATGTTGTTGTTGTTGTTATTATTATTATATTTTAATATTTTTTTTATAAAAATATAAATAATAAAATCCCAAATATTCTGTTGCTGCTTAAAGTTTTCAATATTGTTATGATGATCACTTATCGCATTTTGTTAAGTTAATATGAAGCTTTATACCTGTCGCTTGTATTGTTTTAATCTTACGGTCTTGTTTTCTTAGTTGAAAAATATTTGTGCTGCCTGTGTGTCTTTCTTTGCAGTATTGCCATTCATTTCAACATCTAGTTCTAGTTGATATGTTTTATCCATGTCTTTGGATTTTGTACATAAAAATAGTGAAATATATATTTTATTTTTTGGGAGAATATTTGTTGGAGAGGGCAATTTCAAAATTCTGAGAAATTTTAATATTTTTTAATGAAGTATAATCAGGTAGTAAATTTGATGAGAATTTTAAAACAGTGTCAATAGCATGGTTTACACTTTATATATAATTTTTCGTGTATTTACGTTTTCGAAATAATTTATAAAAACACTGAATACAAAAGCGACATATAAAAATAATTTGTTTCATTAGGCTCACCACTCAGACCACTTCTTAATTTTTTTATTAATTACGTGCTTATATGACTGAAAAATTAAAAGAAATAAAAATAAAAATTAAATTATCATCTATATCAATCTAAAGAATATTCTATACCACATAAATAAATTTCTTTTTTTTTTTTAAACTTAATTTACAGGCCCACGAAAAACCCACGGGCCTTTTTGTAAGATGCAGTTGGATTTCCTTGGACCAAAATCAATCTTACTTCTTACGAGCCCAACAACACATCCTAATTCCGTCCTAACCATATTTTGTTTGAACTAGCAATTGTTTGTCTGTGTCCCAGCCAGAGGATATACTTATATAAGAGTGAGTATTTCTCAAAAAAGGTTTCTGAATATGTTGGAGTCAATGGGATTGTGGTGTCTTCAATAAATGTGCAAAATGGAGACCTCGTAAAGCATCATGTGCGTGCATTTAATGGATACGCAACATATGTCCTACCCTTCTTTTTATGGATTTTGTCACCTAAAAACTGTATTCCATCTTGAAACTTCATACATGGATCCATTTTTTATAAATATCATTATATATGTGAACCAGTGACTCCTTCAATATCCAGCAACAAAATGACAAAACAATTAAAAAATAATAATAAATTGATGCAGAAAAATGAAGATTCTCTAGAAAATAATTACGGTTTAATCTATTAGTGAGCGTGTAAACTTTTTTAGATCCTCTTTTTCATCAACTTTATGATTTTCAAAGTTGGATCAAAAAGTGAAAGTGCATGGAGATTAGTATTCAATGCTAATAATGAGTTCTTCTTTTCCCAAATGCCCACTTTTGTTAAAGACACACTTATCCCACAAAATTAATAATTGGCATTAGATAATTTATGCAATCGACCAACTCTTACAAGTTTAACATCCTATCAAAATTAAGATAATTTTATTAAGTTATAATTTATTTCATTTACAAGATATTATATGATGCGTAGAGCTTTGTTAATTTAAATTTAAATACAAAATTTTATTATTAATTTATATAATTTAATGATAAATATGAATATTGAGTTATCAGTATTAAATGTAATTTTTTGGCTTTAAATTTTAATGGTTAAATTGCATGAAGTTAATGATTAAAAATTTGAGTTTAAATTTAAATTAAGGAAGTTTACCATTATATAATTATATTATAGATATTAGTATACATATGGGAATTAGTTAACTAAAATATATGCACCAAATAAAAATATATACCGAGACATTAAAATGAAGAAATAACAATTTACCAATTTTATTGATACTTTTTTTCCCCTTGTATTCATGAACAGTAAGTCATGGATTAAATTTCTTGCACCATAATATGATACGTTCTCCCTTAATTCACAAATTGATATTTCAAAAAAAAACTATCCATTTTGTTTTATAAACCATGACTGGTCTTTTACCATTACTTGAAACAAAATAAGTTCTCCACTTCGCTATTATCACTGTCAATTTTTTGCATTAATTTTATCTTGACTTATATAAAAGAAAGAGTGGCCCATCTTGGCTTGTGACTCAACAATATTCATTTATTTATTTATTTATTTTTATATACAAAACCCAACTCAAGTACTCAACTAATTAAGTTATACTTGATATGTAAAACATCATTATTTGTATTTTGGCTATGCTTATTTTTTATCCATAAAATGTCTCTGAATAGGATAGGAAACAAACATAAAAGATCAACAGAACATCCTGTAATAAAAGACAAAATATATGACGATTGTGCAAAATACAAATACGCCACAACATACAAAGACAAGGACAAAATAGGCATATGCATGGTAGGCTACACCTACACAATCACTTGATGTCTACGGTATATATTTGAATGCGACAACAGCTGTTGACATTAATTTTAACGGTGGTTAATTAATTTTACAATAGTTTTACTTCAATTATTCACGAGATTAAACACCCAATGTCAATTTAATGTTGTTCTTCTAATTTAATTGAAGAGGTGGTGATTTAATAAATGCAAGCTCAACTTGTTTAAGATTAAGAAACATGGCATCACGGAAATTGGGATAATTGATTAATTAATCTTAATTTTTTAAAATTATTTTATGTTAAACTTATGACTTCAACGTATAAAATGTTTAATTATATTATATACGGTGTTGATGTCTAAATTTTTTATTATGAATAAAAAATTTAGCACATTATATAAATTTTACTATTATTATTAACGTAAGAATCGTATAAAGTGATACCTAATTTCGAGATTATTGACTCCAAAAATTATCTGAAATTAAAAAGAAAATAAGTTAGGAGTGAAGCTAAATTATCGACAAATATATTCCAACACTCAAGTTAGTATATTATCAAATATCGGGTAAAAGAGAGAACAAAAATGGAGTATTTTTAGTTATTTATCGATTCGAGACAGTGAGTTTAGGAATGTCTTTGGTGAGGGCTAGCTGTGTTATTGAAACTCTATTTCTCTCTCTAAATGCTAAAACCCGAGAAGACTCCCCTTTTCATGTAGTAATTTCACCATTTATAGACGTTCGCATGTTTGAGCATCGGAGAACGGGAGCTTGACTAGACAAAATATAGCATGATCATCCGGCAGATCCTTTCACCACTTTCTTATGTCGGACTAGAGTGGCGTAATAAATGCCTGTAATTTATAGAACAAGATGCCTCTTAATGTGATGGGACGTTCAAGCATTTTCTAGGGCATTACGCCCATTCCTCCCATTTAATTTTCCCGTTTTTTAAATATTGAGATTATATCGCATCGATAATTAGGATGACAGTCAAAAAACTGAAAAAATTGAGGCAACAAGGTCGGGTAGGGTCGCCCACATAATAAAAATTGGTGACAAGAAATAACTGGTCAGTAAAAGTCATCAACATAAGTCCCCTAAGTTTTTGCTGTAGTAGAGTAAGAGTAGAAATTTGAATGATTCTGATTTTATTGAGACGATTTAGAATTCTGACCTGAACATTTTGGTGCTCTTAGCAGCCAACGGTCTTTAATAAATATAGATGCTTTGATTTCAACCTGCTATTTCTCAAAAAAACCTGACTTAAGCACGGCACCTCCTCGTAACTCGCAGCACAACCACGTGTAAGTAGATTGGTTATTACTTTTAAATGGGCACGACGCTCAAGAGCACCCTCTTAATGTTACGAGATGTGGCGCATTTTTGATCATTTATAATACGACCATTCTAGTGTGTCGCGTCGCTTAAGTACTGTCTGATTGACTATAAATATCCTTTGTTTGCCTTCCTTTTCCTATTTCGCATCCTTGACGAATTCAAGCTTTTGCTCACGACTTTCTTGAACTCTATCCTTCTGCATTGTCTGCATTTATCAACAGCGAATCATTATTCTCGTTTCGCTGTCTATTGAATTGGTAAGATGCTACTTCTTTGCCTCTTTTATTACATATTTCTTATAGCGATGTCGTGGCAGGTTTTTGACTTCGGAGGGGGGGGGGATCGTGAACTGATCACCATCAAAAAGAATTCATGGTTTGGGTTCTCGTCAGTCGGTGCATTGTCGAGGCTGTGAGGGCAAGCGAAGAGAGAAAATGTTCATGAGCCCTTCACTCTTTATTGGCCTCAGGAAATCTGTCCTATTGTCTGCGTGTAGAAGATGAGCACCAACAGTAAGAGCTATCAAGTTAGGGCACTAAGTCAGTCGCCTCAAAAAACTGTTGAGGCAGACCTGATATCAGGTTCGCTACTGAACTTGAGCGATGAGGAGTCTACAACTAATTCAATTCTAATACGTAAAATAGGAATTGAATTTGAGGCTGACCGATTCTTTTCTATAGTTACCATTCAGGATCTCAATGTGTATTAGGAGGTTTTTCAAGTAGATAACCTATTAACCATGAGGGCTTCGAAAAGAGGAGAAATACCGAGCCGTCTCCCTTTTAACGAAATCGCCTTTAATGAAAAGCTATTTTTATTAGAGATAAGACTACCGCTCTAATCATTCTTTACCAGTGTTCTCACGTATTTTCAGATTTTTTTGTACCAATTCATCCCTAATAATTAGAAGATCTTAGCTGGCCTATATGTGCTGTGGCAAGAATATTTTGACGAGCCCCTAAATATTCTCAAGATGGCCTATATATACAAATTAAGGAAGAATTTAGGGTATAGCTCTTGCTGGTACTACCTGCAAATTAGGTCGGGAACTCTAAATTCGGTAAGGGGCAATTTTTTTAGTAATAAGTATTGAAAAGACAATGGTTTTTCATCAGGGGCGAATGAGACCTTGCCACGAGAAGGGAGATTCCAAATAAGTTTGGGTCGGCTACGACATGGTCAGGTTATCTCGCCCTGAGTCAGGAGTCAAAAGGGAGGATGACTTCACTCGGAGATATTATTGCTGATCAGAAGGAGATCCTGTCAGAGGCTTTCTCAGTAGAGTCGAGTCTGATCTCCTTCTATATTTTACGAGTCGCCCTTAATTGAGTAAAAGCAAAAGGTAGGACATTGTAGATGCATTGTCATACTTGTAAGAAGAACTAAAACTTTTTATTTTCCTTTTACAGATATGTCAGAAAAAGATCAACGCTCTTCAATTTTGAAATGCCTGGCAGTCGCGAGAAGAGCAAGCAAGGGAGCAGGGTGAGGCCAATCGCCCCCCCTCCCGTCCTGCAGAGTCAACAGAAAGCTCTTAAGGCTTCTATTAGAGACAAGGGCAAAGTTAGAGACAAGGGCAAAGCTTCAGCTCTATCTCAGAAGACGTCTGATAGCAGCGATAGCCCTCCTTAACTGATAAAGAAGAGACCTAAATTCAGGGAGGGATACAATAAATTATTGAGCAGT